>CAUYRT010067305.1:0-15763 GCA_963574885.1 Lepilemur ruficaudatus | reverse complement strand
CCTGAGCAAGAGCGAGACCCCGTCTCTACTATAAATAGAAAGAAATTAATTGGCCAACTAAAAATATGTAGAAAAAATTAGCCGGGCATGGTGGCACATGCCTGTAGTCCCAGCTACTCGGGAGGCTGAGGCAGAAGGATCGCTTGAGCCCAGGAGTTTGAGGTTGCTGTGAGCCAGGCTGACGCCACGGCACTCACTCTAGACCAGGCAGCAGAGTGAGACTCTGTCTCAAAAAAAAAAAAAAAAGATCAGTCATTAGGGAAATGCAAATAAAAACCACAGTGAGATACCACTTCACATTCTTCACTTACTGGATGGCTATGATAAAAAAAAATGAAAAATAAGTTTTGGTGAGGATGTGGAAAGACTGGAACCTCCATACCATTGCACCAATAAATTCCTAGCAGGAATGTAAAATTATTCAGTGACTGTAGAAAAGTTTGGCAGTTTCTCAAAAAGTTAAATATAGAATTACCATGTGACCCAACAATTTTACTTCTAGGTATATACTAAAAAGAATTAAAAATAGGTACTCTGACAAATACATGTACATGTACATACAGCACCATTCACAATAGCCAAAATATGGAAACAGCCCAAATGCTCATCAGTTGATGACAAATGTCCATGAACTGATGAATGGATAAATAAAATATGGCATATCCATATAATTATATTTAGCCATAAAAAGGAATAAAGTACTGATACATGCCACAACATGGATGAACCTTGAAAACATAATGCTCAAAGAAGCTAGACACGCAAGGTCATATATTCTATGACTCCATTTATATGAAACCTCTAGAATAGGCAAATCCATAAAAAAAAAAAAAAAAACAGATTAGCGGTTGCCACGACATAGGGGAAGGTGGAATACAGAGTGACTTGTTAACAGTGTTTCCTTTTGGGATGCTGAAAATATAGGAACTAAATAGAGATGACGGTTGCATAACATTGGGAATGTACTAGACACCACTGAATTGTACACTTTAAAATGATTAATTTTATGTTATATGAACTTTACCTCAATAAATAAAATTAGGTAGATTTGGACATGAACATGAAAAAGTACACTTACAACCCCAATATCCATTCCAGTTTGAGAATCACCAATCTATTGGGTCCCAGCACTCCATGATTCTATTTGCTGCTGAGTTATTCAATATTGGTAGAAAATTAATATTTACAGAATTAAACCTACAAGGATAAAAAATGGTAAATATGCTTTTGTTTAATTATCTCTGGAAGACTAGAAAGAACAAAAAGTTATATGCAATTACACAAAGTATTCATGTTTACAAACACAGGAGATGAAAGCAATGTGTCTTACTTTGCATAAGTGAAAAACCTATTTTAAAGATTAAGTAACTTTTAAGAGGTCAATTATTTATGTAAATTATATATTTCATGTTTATAATTAACACTGAGCTACAATAAAAATCTGGCTTAAAACTTACCGTAACTGATTAGAGAAATCATCCTCTACATTGTCATCATCCCAATTATCCTCCCAGACATGTGCATCTTCATCTTCATCTAAGCCAGCCCAGTCTAAAAATGGAAATAGATGCTATCTAAATATTTCTCATACATTATTTCCACAATTACAAAAACTTTAGCAAGTTTGCTACTGAATACTCTCACAATCCAAAACAGCTAATATGGTATCTATAAGAAATGGCAAACTTCTTCCCTCAATCTCAAAGTTCATATTGGCTTGTTCTCTCAATTTTTGAATTTGCAGTTCAAATTCAAGAATTTTTTGAACTTTTATTAGCAAAATTAAAAAAAGTTAATACAAAAAATTCTACTTGCCATGAAACTTATTACAATTTCGGGAGAATATTTACTTTATTGATTTTTCTTTAAGCTCATTTTTATAAGGTCTATTTCACAATTTTTCAAAACACAGCACCAATCTTAAAGCAAGTTGAGTAGCAAGAAGATAGATACAGAAGGAATTCAAAACTGCTAAACATTAAAAAGGATAACTCATATACAGACATTAAAAAGTAGACCAAATTAAAAACCATCACTAGTCTTTGTCTAATATAATCAATATAAAAGGTTTTTAAAGGATGGATAAATATGAATATGCTTAAAGAGGAATGTTGTAGTTTTTAGTTTTCTAAATTTTCTTCTTTCCTTTTGGTAGTGGTAGAGGGGGGGTCCAGACTGAGATTCCAGCTTTTATTTAGAGTATTTGGAAAATACATAAGTTTTACCATTATTCCTCAACCTCAAATCCCAAGCTTTAATATACTATTTGGGTTGAGTCTAGAAAAAGAAATCGTCAAATTCGGTATCTGTTTTATGAATATTTTAAGGAGTCTTTATAGAGATATCTAATGGTATTTAACGTTCCTCAAAATAATCTGAATAAAGACCAGATACTATGTTCTTGAGTAAAGAGGGTGACAGAACTCAAGATACAGTGGAACTGTTTTCAGGTTCTAAGATAATAAGCCTTTAGTTAGCCTGAACCACTTCCAATTAACCAGCTTCCTAAACTGTTAAGCAGGTAGTTTCCATCTGCACTGGTCCCTAAAAAGAAAATGATTATATGTCAAAAGGTTCAAGCTAAAAATATAAAAGAAGAATATTTATTTGATACTTTCCTGCTAAACTTTTAAGACTTTGAAAAATACTATAGAGCCTTTACTGTCTTTTAAAGCAATTGTCTTTTCAGAAACAGTAAAATTATAGGCCCCCAGAAACTTTTTATCTAATTATGATTTGATTCAAAATGTTGATTTCAATAGTTATTACTTGATGTCATTCAAACGTCTTCAAGCTGTCTTTACTTCGTTTAACTTAGAAAAGAAAAAAAAATACATGTTAATTTGTACCCGAATGCCTCAGAGAATCACCAACACGAAATACAACAGAGTCAGTAACTTGTTTTGTGGGAGTGCCAACCCTAAATTAGAAAAAGCCAAGATTCTTAAGGCAATACAAGAGTTTTAACAGTACATTTTTTTTTAATTTTAAGAGTGGTACATCTTTAGTTTATCAAGTTGAACTCTGATGATCATTTAGCATATGGATAAAGCATCTCCACCTTCTTTAACAACCATCTCAGGCTATTTTAATGGCAGGAAAAGAGAAGGAATAAGGTAGAAATAAAGTTCCAAGAAAAAGAAATTGATCCATGGATGGGAGGACAATATTGTGAGCAAGATTTCAGGTAGAACACACACAAAAAGATGCATGACAATACTCTATACTTCTTTGGTATTACTACACAGTAATTCAAAATTATGATACTACTGAGCATACAAAAATAGAAAAGCTGGTCAAATTCTTTATTAATCATCTTATAAATCTGAACATACTCTTTAATACTATATCCTATGAGTAAGATGTACTAAAGTCTATATACTACCATACCATCCTCCCCATCTCATAGATGAGGAATCTGAGGGAAAAAACCTTTGAATCACACTTAAGCCTTCAAAGTTAGTTAATAAGAGCACTAATAAGAAAATTAGTGTTCACAATGACAAACCAGAATCTATAATCTATTTTAGATGAAAATTTTAAATATTTTGTTTATTGACCAGGCTCGGTGGCTCACGACTGTAATTCTAGCATTTGGGAGTATCACTTGAGCCCCGGAGCTTGAAATTACAGTGAGCTATGATCCCACCACTGTATTCCAACAGCCCCAAATAGCATTTCCAGCACTATAAATCCTCTATACTGTACATACGTGTTAAAACATATGTAAATTACAACACATGTAAACTCTACTAATGTTTGTGAATGTGTAACAAATAAAGCTGCGACTGTTGTAATCTCTGGGTTTGGCTGACATCTCTTGCAATATATCTTTGAATTGTGTTTTAATTTTCAATTATAACATGACACTGAAAACCATGCAATTTTATTTGATCACTCATTTTTAAAGCCTTAAAGCCCAGAAGTAACTTTTGTAAAAAAGACAAAATAAAACCAAACAAGGATACCTAATGTATCCTGATATACTGATGACCTTATAAAGTATACACTTTACCTTTAACACTAAATGCATTGCCAGAATGACTAATCATTTAAATACCACAGCTGTGTTTACTTCAATGTGTAGGCTTCCAGATGTGTACTGGTAAAAAAAAAAAAAAAAAAAAAAAAAAAATTACTGTATTTTAAAAAGTCAAATTTGGAAATAACCAATAACAGATGCCTAATACATAAGTTTCTAGCAATTCTAATTTAAGACTCTGTCCCAAATTTGGCTTTCTTCACATTTGCCAATTGAGAATTACATCTGTGACTAGCTTTAAATTTCAAAAATCCAAGCTATCAAAGATCCCACATACTTCATCTAAGTATCACCTCGACATTTAAGTGTGAAAAGGGTTTTCTCTCAACTTGGAAAGTGTTTTTTACACTTACTATCCTATCCTCCATAATATAATACATTTCCAAACTTCTTAAAGGTATGAAGTATACCACTTTGGAGAAAAGTAAAGAGGAAACTCCATTCATACTAAATAGGCTTGCAAATGTTCTATTCTATACCAATTTTCAAGAACATCAAATTCTCATTCCATAACAATAAAGCTACTCTGAATATAAAGAACTTAATCTCCAACCAATTTCTCAAATAAAAAATGTGCATGTATATGCAGAACATTACATGAAGAGAAAAATACTAAATTGTACACTCACTATCATAGTTGAGTATAAAAGAGAACAGCAATAGCTGCAAACAGCATCATTACACTGATGAATATGAAAATGAAGTCACACCAAATCTAACGATTCTGAGATAAATTTACATGTGTTCTTGTTGAGGCTGCATAAAACAAATGTATATTTTTTCTAAAATTTCATTACTGTGGGTTATCACGATACAAACATACCTATACCTTACAGATCTAATGTCTATTCAGTGGCTAAGAAATCAGGATCTCACATAGCATCACTTTACTACTATATATTCTCTAACAAGAACAAAAACTGTCAGTGGGGAACCTCAGAGCAAACAAAGAAAAGCAAGTCATAAATGATGTTGCTACTGGGCCATTGGTGAGTTTTTAATTATCTGTGGCTAGAAACAGAGTCTCAAAATAACTTACATAACCATTTATAATTATTCTTGCATTTTAAAAAAAGGGAATTCAAACCTAACTCTTCTCATTAATAATTTAAGAAATATATATTTGGCAGAATGGTTCTACTTTGTGGGTTCTTGTTGATTAGTGCTTTTATTTTTCTTTAATTCTATGAAATTCACAAACGCTATCACTTTTATCTTTTCCAAGCTCTCAAGTCCTAAACTCATCTTGGCTCCATGATTCTGATCTTCCTCCACATTACTGAGTCAAGGGTATCCAATTTGAACTCTACCATGCATATTCTTAGACATGCAAGTGCAAAATCGCAACACCCGATTTCTTCTTATTCCCAACACCCCACATCAAACAAGTTCCTAATGCTCCATCACTTTTATTTCCCATGTTATTCTGGCATCATTCTCTTCACCTCACTCCTAATAACAACCTATTTCAGGCCCTTAGTTCTCACCTGAGTTATTTCAACAATTTGCTAATTAACCTCCCTGACTCTAGTCTATCCTTTCAAATTAATTCT
Organism: Lepilemur ruficaudatus; assembly: GCA_963574885.1. Taxonomy (NCBI): domain Eukaryota; kingdom Metazoa; phylum Chordata; class Mammalia; order Primates; family Lepilemuridae; genus Lepilemur; species Lepilemur ruficaudatus. The sequence goes on along the minus strand of CAUYRT010067305.1, from coordinate 10,168 downwards.
GCTGGACTAATGTTTCCTAAACAGCCTACAGCCTAAAGGAAACACACACATAATCACTGTAATAAGCCAACCAATAAAAAATAAACAAAGAAACCTACTTCTACTCTTCTTAAGGATGAAGTCCAAACTGGTTGTCTGGCTTAAATGTTTCCATGATTACGTTCCAAACTATCCATATTTGCAACTACTATTTCACAAGCAAATAAAACACATTTATTTTCCACCTGAAAGCATGTACTCCTTTTCCCCTCTTTCCAAAACCCCTTTCCTACAATTCTACATTTTGAAAGCTCTGTTCAAATATTGCTATCTCATGTTGTACATAACTGGAAATTATTTCTGCTTCTTTTGAACTGCTGTTGCACTTTACTATCAGTCGTTTAAACCCTAACCGCCACTCTCAGAAAAAAACAAATGAAATCTTACCCAGAAGCAGTCGAATAGATAAGACAGACAAAAGCAACATTGCTTTGGTTGAACTGGGGATGAGGTGGAAAGGGCTTGGAGTCCCACCCAGGATAAGCACCTCCAAAATACTAAAGAGCTCCAGCTTGGTGTGAAAACCACTGATCCATATCTCCCTTAACATCTTGAAATAAGTTCAGAGAAGTCCAATCTGTCTCAGTGCAGCCTCTTGCTAACTGTGACCTTGGGTAAGTTATTTAATTATGCTGATCCCCAGGTATAAAATCGATACCTCATAGTTATGAAGATTAAATAAGATTGTGTATCTAAAGCACTTAGTACTGATAAATGGTGGCTAATATCATTCTCTCTGCACCCCTCAGTACCAGATTTACAGGCAACACTCAACAAGTAAATATTAAATGAGTAAATCATTTATGACGTGCTAATCACTGCAAGAGAACTTGAGGAGTAAGGGAGGCAAGAGACATAATCAGAATAAATACAATATTTCTACTAAACATTACAGGCACAACAAAGCACACAATTGGAAAAATGATATTTGCAAAATTTTAAATACTTCTGAAGAGGAGTAGAGTTGTCCTCTGGTATATGCAGGGGATTGGTTCCAGGACCACCTGTGTATACCCAAATCCACCTGTGTATACTCAAGTCCTGCAGTTAGCCCTTCAAACGGAACCAGAGCACAGAAAAAGTTGATCCCTAGTATAGATGGGTTTCACATCCCATGAACACTGTTATTTCTCATAAACAAACCTGCACAGTTCAAACCTATGTTGTTCAAGGGTCAACTGAACAATTTTTGAAACTTAGTTTCCTCTCAGTGTTTTCATAGTTCACCACATCTTTCAATAAGTAATATTTAACAAGCACCCAAACAGTAATATTAAACACTACTTAAATCACAATTGCTTATTCCTTGCTTATTCTATAGAACCAATGAAACAGCTAATCAAGTAGTTCTTCAAAAAATTTTTCAGTATTTAACATCCTGGTTCACAACTCTGACTACTTCCCACTTCCAAGCACCAGTATCCTGATTTGGGGGTTTTTGTTCCGGCCTATATGTATTCCTTAACAACGTATGTTATTGTTTTATATGTCTTTACATGGATAACCACACTACTGTTTAAAGTACTTTGGAGAAACATTTAATGGCAATATTATTTTCATTTAGAAGTTTTTAATACTAGAAAATAAATGAACTTAATTTTGAATATACCCAAAAATACTCAGTGAAATATTTTAACTACTAAACATCCTCCAAAATCCAAACTCCTAAGTTCATTAGAGGGGAGAGAAGAAAGAAAGTGATGTTTACTGAATACCAACTTTGTGCTAAACTTTGTTAGGCACTTTACATACATCATTGTAATGGACTGAATGTTTGTATCCCCCCTCCTCAAATTCATATGTTGAAACCCTCACCACCAATGTGATATTTGGAAATAGGGTCTTTGGGAGGTAATGAGCATTGGACGAGGTCATGAGGATTGGATGAGGTCATGAGGGTGGAGCCCTCATGATGGGATTAGTACCCTCATTAGAAGAGACAGCAGAGACCTTGCTCTCTCTCTCCTCCATAAGACAACACAGCAAAAAAGTAGACTTTTGCAAGGCAGGAAAAGTAGCCTCACCAGGAATCAAACTTGCTGACACCTGAATCTTGGACTTCCTAGCCTCCAAACTAGGTGAGAAAATAAATTTCTGATAGTTAAGCCACCCAGTCTATGGTATTGTGTTACGGCACTCCAAGCAGACCAATACAATCATGTAATCAATCTTTCATTACTCTAATAAACATTTTTATTCATAAATTACAGATGAAGAACCTTAGGATAAAGAAGGTAACAGTTCAAAGAAAAACATAATAGTCAATCTCACTCAAAGAAATCAATCCGAACCAAAATAATGTGATTTCATTTATCAGGTTGTCAATGACTGTTTAATATCTACCGTAAGTAAGCTTACGAGAGAAAAGGTAAACTGTAGATGGAAATACTGGTGTAACCATTACTCAAAGGCAATTTCAGAACATTTGTCAAAATTTAAAAAGCACATCATCCTGGATGAGTTGTCAGAGCCCAAGTAGGGCAAGGAGGACATTCCTGTAGAGACATATAGCATGGTGTGATCAGTGTGTTACACCCTGGATGGCATGAAATCATCCACATTAAAGTGGGGAGAGGACAGGAGTGGTTTGGCATAGGATGCTGAGCCCAAGTGGAGTCAGAAGGGCATCTGTGGGGGAGAGGGGCGCGGCACAGATTGGTTAGGGAGGGGGGTGACCAAATAGAAAATGTATTTAAGGTAAATACATTAGGTTTATATTATATTAATATATTAGCTAGGTTTCTCACTATTGGAGAAGGGAGTTACAAAATGTGGAAAGGCAAAGAACTAGAGAGAACCCTGTGGTGTTGAACAGCAGTTGGAAATATATGTGTGAACCCAGGGTTTTATACACACATACACACACCTGTATATTCCCTAGTTCCTGCCACTTAAAGGGTCTGGGAACAAGAATATCCACAAAACAATGAGTATAACAGGAGTCAAGATCTTGCCTTTTAATTATGATTCTCCACTAAACGGAAATTGCAGTGGAGAACAGCTGATTCTAGGGCTAAAGCAGACAAAATCCCAGTTTAGTTTGGAATGTATCTTGTGTCAGAATGCACAAAGAAAGATGGGTACATGTCAAAAGGACACAGAAGACAGTCTGAAGTGGTTCCTTATGTTCAAATATGGGACAATGCAAGAATCAAAGTAACAAATTATAACCCAATGAATCAGAATCCATGAGTCCACACTGATCTAAATAAATGAATAAACTTAGTTTGATGATTGGAATACTGCATTTGCATAGTTTCAAAGCCCCTCCCCACAACATACCTATTAATTATGAAAGGAAAATGAGTAACCTAACAATGGAAAAGCCTAACAAACACCTCCTTAATAAAGTGATCAAAGTGAACATCATCAGTAATGGAACAAACGAGAATCATGTTCCACCTAGTAAGATGCAATGAGTGGAACACAGCACCACCACTATGATATATTCCTACCAAGATACAGAACCTGAACCTAATGTGGAAAAATGAAACAAATCCAAGTTGAGGGACATTCTACAAAATAACTGGCCTGTAATCTTCTAAAATGTCAAAATCATGACAGTCAAAGACAAACTGAGGAAATGCTCTAGACAGAGAGGACTAAAGAGACAACTGAATGTAACCCATAGTTCTGAATTAAGACATTACTGAGACAACTGGAGAAACCTAAATGGGATCTGTCAATTATATGATACAGGTTGAGTATCCCTTATTCAAAATGCTTGGTACCAGAAGTGTTTAGAATTTCACATTTTTTGCGATTTTGGAATACACACATACATACACTTATGTCTGTACATAAGTATGTAAGCTCAACCATAAATGTATATATTATGGGTGAGCATCCCAAATCCTCAAATCTGAAATGCTCATATCAGCAAATTTTGGTGCATTTCAGATTTTCAATTTTCAAATTTGGGATGTTCAATGTATTATCAGTGTTTTAATTTCCTTATTTTGATGGCTGTACTATGGTTATGTTTTTGTAGGAAATACACATTAAAATATTCAAGGGTGATGGGCATCAGGTTGGCAACTTATTCTCAAATGGTTCAGAGAAAAAAATCTGTATTGTACTTTCCACCTATTTTGTAAATGAGATTTCAAAATAAAAATTATATTAAAAAAGAAATAAAAATGAATCTGTCAATATGATCTGGCAATTGCCTCTCTAGGGGTTTACTTTATAGATAAGCACAAAAAAGCACACACGAAGATGTAAGAATATTCACTGCAGCATATTTCATAAAAAAATAAAACTAAAAACCACCTACGTATCAATGAAGGACTAGTTAAATAGATTATTTAACAAGCAAGTAGGAGAAAACAGTATATATAGTATGGTCCTCTGTGTATTTAAAGGATATATATAAACAAGCACAATTTATATATAAATTCTGAAGGATACTGAGAAAAAAACATTTAACATTGGTTACCACTAGGGCATGAAAAACTTTTGTGGGAACGGTGGAGAGAAAGAGTGCTTTTATTTTTCAATTTATTCTGCTTTACAAGTTTAAATTTTTACTATAAGCAGTTACTTTTATAATTATCCTATATATAAAACTATTTTAAATAAGTAACTACCATGAGTTAACAAGCTAAAAGTTTATGAGTGATAGATTCTAGTCTGATTCTAGATTCACCACGCTTATTCCATCCTGGGGTTCAAAAACTTTCCTCTTGCATACAATTACCAATAATGGACATTCAGTAAGTATTCTGCCATTCATTACATATGTTTTTTCCTTAAGTTTTAGTATCTTGAATTTTCCATTTGTTGCTACCACAATTTAACTAATCTAAATGTTTGATAGTATTATTAATATGTCTACTATATTACATTTATTAAAGGCAAACAGCAAAGCCACTCTGGCACTACGTAAATTGACTAACATGGTGTCTGATATCATCAATATTGGTTGCATTTACCTTGTGCATTTAAGATTCTAAAGAACCCTTCTATTGATTGTTTAGTACAGTTGCATACAGTGTTCACGTAAGTATTTTCCAACAGCATTTTTCATAGGACAACTCTTCCTTGTGCAGGACTATGTATAATACACACTTAAAATCCTTGGGCTCTGCTACCCACTAGATGCTGGCAGTTTTTTCACATTTCCACCTGTCAAAGGAATGTAACATCTAAAAACACTCCCTTGGTTAAGAAGCCATATAAGATGTCTGACTTTGTTAGGCAGAGGTGAGAGTGCCTCAGTTATTCCAGAAAGCTGGCAGTATAAGGGTATATCATTGGCCTGTTGTCTGCCTCAACGGATTCCCATCAATAACAGTGTCTTATCCAGAAATTTCTCAAGGGGACAGGTGGGTAGTAGTCTGCTCCTGAATTCTTTTGACTATATAGCAGTTTCACTGATTATACAATATTTAGTATAGCAGCACTCTCTGGCAAATATTAACATTATTGATGCTGTAGGCAAATTCAATTTCACTTTAAATATTCTAAAAAAAAGAACCTTTTCCCTTAAAACAAAACAAAACACTTCCATTCTGGCACAGGAAGAGAATTTAAAAATCTAAAGGACCACTAATTTTCTTCCTACTTTTACTCTCATCCACTTCTAGTTGTCAGAGAAAGGAAATAAAAGAAAATTTTTAAAACTCTTTCAATGTCTGATATCAAAAAGTATTCAAAGTTTCAGATTAATTATTGAGTACTTCACTTTTAGACTCTACCACCATAACCATATATGGTTATATGGACTCTACCACCTAAACCATATATGATGGATAAAGAATGAAATCTTTTCTAAACTTTAAGTTGATCTCCAGTTTTAAAATCCTAACCATTTCAAACTCTTCAAAATTACATTAAAATCAATAATGCCCACCCAAGATCTTGAATGTCTTCCTAAAAAAGCCTATTTGCAAGAAGTTTAAATTGTCAAGAAGTTGGATAATGCATTTTACAAAGATCCTAAGCATGATTTTTAACGATTCCTGCTTAATGACCAGTAGATTACACACCCATCAATTAGAATTGTGAGGAACCACCAATGTAACAGACTCATAGAATGGAAGAAAAAATAAAAGCATTTGTTCCTTTGTACTTTCAGAGAATCCTTATAGATGTCACACTTTACGCCGAAGAACTACTAAGAAGAAACAATGAGACTTCCATTAAAACATGTTTAGTTTCCTTTTTAAAATAAAAATTCCTTTTCCTTAAAATGATTAAATAGACATCCTACCAAACAGGTTCTTGTCCAGAATAAGATGTAGCTACAACGCTCCCAAAGATGGACAATCCATAATTTCAGTAATGACTTTCATGTCAAGCTCTATACTGCAAGCTACCCTAAAATGGGTATCATCCATGTTCTGGAGCACCTGAGACTCAACAAAGCCTTTGAAAGTAAGACCTCTTATAGACTGCAGAGATGATTGCAGGCTGCCTTAACAACAGGAATTTTAATTTATATCTGTCAGTGAGTTTGTCAATGGCACACTTACCATAAAGATAATCACAAGAAAAAGAATTTTCCAAAGAAAGGAAAGAACTTGAAAGTAAATTAGGGCATTGACAGTTGAACTGAAAACTCAAATACTGAAAGATTCAAAATAGGCCACTGTTTTAAAGTTGAATTTTCCAAACTTTAATGTGCATATAAATCTTACGAATCTTGGTAGAACTCAAACTGATTAAGTTGGTCTAGGTTTAAGAATGAGATGCTATGTTTCTAACAGGCTACCAGGAAATAACAAGACTGCTGGTCCATGGATCACATTTGGAGTAACAGACCCTAAACCATGACTAGTCCAAAATATGAAAGAAACGTACAGTCTGAAAAGAGAAATAATTCTTTGGTTTTATTTTTCCAAGTTTTTTTTTCCCTTTTGTTTTTGTTATTTATCAGAACAGTTTTCATTAGTAAATCTGAGTGGTCTCACTGATTTTGTATCCAGCAAAATCTCACTAATTCAAATTAAAAAAAAAATCTATCTAAATCACAAGCCAGAGAAGAAACATAGAAACCTGAACAAAATAAAGGCATTTCAAATGTTTCTTATCCTAAAACTGAAATTTTCCTGAATGAATTAGGTTCTACATATTCAAACCTGAAAATATTGAGCGAAGAGACTAATAAATGAACTACTCAATGCTAATAAACCACTCCATTGTGAGTCCTGTCTTCAGAAAAAATATTTTCTTTGCTTTTCCTTTTAACTTTAACAATATTTTTTTACTATTGTAACTACCAACATTTTAAATAAATTGCTGCTCACAACATAAACTTTGTAGGACAAGGATAAACTATACACTCAACAGAAGCTGACAAAAGTTGCTGGAAAAAAATCAAGTATATCATCAGGTACATTGTTATCTCTAGATCCTTTTCAAGCCATCAATTCTCAACTAACTCCTTATTTTAAATACAGCTTCATTCATTCAAAATCATTTACCGACCACCTAGTACAGGTCAGGCACTTTGCTAAATGTTAGGGATAAAGTTTGGATTGGGGAGTCAGACCTTTCAAATACTTGCTTGGACAGTTGGTAAATTGTTTTTTTATCGTTTTATTTTATCTCTGAGCCTCTGGTTTCCTCAGGGTGTCAGTGATAAGTAGACTGTATCATGTAAATAAGGTGCCTAAATAACATTGTGCCTTGTATATGACAAATAATAATGCTATTTGAAACAAAGTTTGAGTAAGAATTGGATCCTGCCTTCAATAAGCCAGCTTTCTACTACACAGCTCTATGTTGGAGGATTATGAACCAACTTGAAAGAGAGGTAAAGAAAACATGACTGAACAGATAAATCCACTACCAAAACAAAAAAACCCCTAACAATCCCCACAATATAACGAATTGCAGAACTGAAATGTGTTTTGGGTTAGTTTATGAGTTTGTGTAGTATGCATACTAATGTTCTCTTCCACTAAACAAAATAATAGAGTACACTATAAATAAATACAACAAATGCTCCAGTTATGTGGTTTTATGCACAATAGGACCATGATGGGGTAAAAATACTTAGGACAATTTTAGTGAAGCGCTAATTGCTTGATGCAACAGATGTGCACACCATTAACCACAATTCTCTTCCTACTACCTTCAGAAAGGCTACTCAGTAGCAACCTCCTTTTCTTATAAGGTAAATATTTATGAATCCTACTCGTAACAACTAGCCAATAAAGCAGCCAATTCTGAAGATCTAACAGACAACAGCGATCTAACAAACAGAACCAAAGTTAAGAGCTTTGGTATCAATTAGGCCAGGTGTTCCCAATTCCAATTCCATCATTTCTAGCCAGTTATGAGACACTAAAAATGTTTCTTAACTATTACAAAACTTCAGTTTACTTATCTGAAAAATGGCAATACCAGTACCTACTTCTTGTATTTGTGAAAATGGAATGTTAATACAAAACACTGAGACAAGTTTCTGAAAACAGCAGCGACTCAATAACGTGTTAGCTATCTGCTATTACCTACAATGACAAAACTAATGTTCCTCTTTAGTTTTGAAGCTATTAAAAATGTAGAAGTTTTAGAGTCTTATAAGGCCTTGAACTTGTGAGTTTAAAGTAACTAAAAGTGGCGAGGAACAGGAGTAAGGCAGTAACTTCGATAAGCACCCAACACCTGATCCTCCCATCCAACTTAACAGCCTTCACTTCCGATGTTCTAGAAGTAAGCAGCATTCGCATGACTAGGGACAAGAGTTTAGTTTTAGAAAGGTTTAAAGGCAAAGGAAGGCTGCTAAACCGAAAGAAAGGGGAAGGAAGTTATGCAGACACGAAGGAAGTGGTGGGAAACCCGGCTGGAGAGTAAAAGACCAACCATCCCGGAGAGGGGTCCGGGACCACCGTGCCTCCTCCCCGTAAGGAAGCAGAAGCCACTGGGCTTTGCTGCAGAGGCCCACCATGACACTCCGAACCCGAAGTCGGGGGACACTGAGGGTTGAACCTCACGGCCTCGAGTGCCGGCCGCGGGGGTCCAGACTTCCCGCAGGTCCCCCGAGCCGGGCCGGAGAGCCCGCGCCGCCGCCTCCACCCGGAGGCCTGAGTCACCGTCCGCGCGGCCCAGAAGCCAGGGGGCCCAGCCGGTTACCTTCGGCAGGGAACTCCTCGAACTCGTCGTCCTCCTCTAAGAGACCCAAGTCTACCGGCTGCTTTTTCTCTGACATCGTGACCCTCTGCGGCCCAGTACCTCCGAGGTCAGTAGGAAACTCGGAAGCCTCCCTCTTCAACACGGCCGCCACCGCCGCTGCAGCCTCCGCGGTAGTTGCTACCATAGAGACTCGAGGAAAGAACTACCGGAGCAGCGCGAGGAATGCTGGGATATTGGAGGTCCTCCCAGCGCTTCCTGTGGGTTTAGCAGTCCTTGGTTAGATAAAGGCAGGTTGTTTTTTGTCCTTACCATTTTATTTGAACTCTCTAAATTGCCAAAGTTGAGAGCAGTGTAGGTTTCCCTGACTGCAAAAGACTCATAACTATTTTTTACAAAAAATTAAACGTGTTTAGTTTACCACTGAGGAAGGAAATATAGAGAGATGAAGTGACCACTGGCTAATATTCTTCAGGCTTGTGTCAAGCCCTTAACCTACGTTACCTCCAGTCCTCAAACCAATTCGCTAAGCACGGTATTAAATATCTCCACATCACAGGAAATGCAGGCTCAGGAAGTCACTCAGGTAGTGCTAGACAATTCAAATGCAGATTTGTTTGCCTGACTTGAATCTCCAAACTTTTACGTTATGCAGTGTTTCTCCATCTTGGAATTAGCCTGTGGTAAATAGCCGGTTAAATAGAATTTGTGTGTGTCTGTGTGTGTGTAGTAACTCTAGTTTGTAAGTTATTATAAAATGTGAAAATGCTAGCACTATGGGAGGCCCGAGGCGGGCGGATCATTTGAGCTCAGGAGTTCGAGACCGGCCTGAGCAAGATCGAGACACCGTCTCTACTAAAAGAAAAAAGAAATTAGCTGGACAACTGAAAATGTATAGAAAAAATGAGCCGGGCATGGTGGCGCATGCCTGTAGTCCCAGCTACTTGGGAGGCTGAGGCAGGAGGATCGCTTGAGCCCAGGAGTTTGAGGTTGCTGTGAGCTAGGCTGACACCATGGCACTCTAGCCTGGGCAACAGAGTGAGACTCTTGT
>CAUYRT010067303.1:0-14885 GCA_963574885.1 Lepilemur ruficaudatus | reverse complement strand
GCTAATTTTTTCTATATAGTTTTAGTTGGCCAGTTAATTTTTCTATTTTTAGTAGAGACGGGGTCTCGCTCTTGCTCAGGCTGGTTTTGAACTCCTGACCTTGAGCAATCCGCCCGCCTCTGCCTCCCAGAGTGCTAGGATTACAGGTGTGAGCCACCGCCCCCGGCCCCAGTTAAGAACTTTAGAATGGGATATTTTAAAATGAAACAAAACAAACAAAAATACAGAACTGTCTATGACAGACCGTTGGGTTTGTTGTATTATTTATTTGCAAATCAAACTTCTTAAAGTAAAATATTTCAAATATTTTTGATATTTTGGCATAACTCAATGGAATCATAAGGCAAACCTTTTGTAATTTGAAGAAGCATCTCCTATTTAATTTGGAACACTTTTGTTTTCCCCTTAGGTGATTTAGAAGAAAAAATGATATGCTTGGTATTTATTTCCCCCATAGAATAAATAGTACATAATAGTAAATTAGGCACAAAGGAATTTTATTGACTCTTTTAGGTCAGTAGAGTACCATTTACAATTCTCTGTCCTCTAGTTATTAAGTAAGGAAATATCTTGTTCCAAATGCATGCACAGTAAGAGGAAATAAGATGAAATCTTCCAAAACAGACAGGCAGTTGAATTTCAGTGTACTCACATGCCCCCCAACAAATATTTATAGTCAATTATTAACTAACCATTTTTAAGTTATTTTGCTTATTTCAGAATGCTGTTGTGCCATCATATATTTGATATCTCTGTAGTTTTGAGTTATGTATCCTTTAGGCTCTCACATTTTCTTTCCAGAATAGCAGGAGATAAAGCAGAGGAAATATGATTCATGTTAGATTACTTATTCTGATAAAGGTTTGGTAGAGGATAAGTTGAACTCACATGTTCAGATTTGTCTTGGATAAACACTAATAATCACAATGGTAATTATGAAAAAATACTTGTGAAGAAACTATCTTCTGATCAGATCCATGTATATTTGAGGTACTCCTGTTTTTGGCTGTTTAAAATTCTCTTTTGCATTTCTTTACTCTATAAAGCTATTTTTCTATACTTTTTTATGTTTTATTTTTCCATTTTTTGTAAGATCATTTTTTGCTCCAAAGGACTTAGATGCAGAGCAAAAAAATGCATTTCAAAGTATTAATCACACATTAAAAACTCAACTCTTTGTATGGTGGGGGGGAGATTAAATTCTTCATAATGCTATTAAAAAACTCTCTTGCTGATTTATTTCATCAGATTAGAAATGTATGCATGAATGAGCTACAACATGAGAAGCTAATTTTCATACTATTGGCATGTTTAACACTTTTAGGGGTAGTCACTTTATTTGGAAACAAAACCTGTAGGACATTACCAAACACACTCACTTGTTTGCATAGACCTATTTTTAGTTCAAAATACACTATCTGCTTTCAAATGCTTCAAAAATATCTCTTAAACCACAACTCTCATTCTATCTCTGCCCTGCTTAAAAATCTTCATTGACTCCCCACTGCCTCCTAGTTAAGTATAAACTTCTCAACTTTTTTGGCCACTTCCCTCCTCCACTTTCCCCCACAACCACACATACAGCATACCTTACTGTCACTTTATTCCAGCTCCAGCCCCATCCAAGGAAATCTTGCGCACCTTGTTAGGTCCTTCTCACATGCTGAAACCTTTCCTGCTTTCCCCACTTGAGTGTGGTCTCTTCTCTCTGTTCCCACATTGGATGTCATTCGTTTCCCTCTAAGCACTTGTCATTTGGCATATTTTACATCCTACCATGGCCATTCCTGCAATCGCCTTAACTGTCAAATTAAGAGTATGGGTTCTTAAAAACAGATCCTGATTCTTAGTATTAGCTATGAAAGAAGACACAATGTTTGACATCTACTAGGTACCAAGCAAATATTTGTTGAATTAAGCAGAATTCAAAATGAGTATGTATGTATGCCCTGATCACAAACTAGTTTACACTAACCACTTTTTTAAAACAAAATTCGTAATTTCCCCATCTTCTTGGAAAACCCATGATCCAGCACTGCATTTTGATTGCCATCCAATTATCACATGAAATGAAGGCTGATCATCACCAAACATGATGCTGACAAAATGAAAAATACAAAAATATTATTTGGAAATCTGAGCAGCTTTTAAGTTTTCAACTTTTGCCTTTCTTCTATGAAGAGGCATCTTTAATCTTGCTATTGAGAGGTCCCATGTATTCAGAAAAAAAAGCAGATCAAAGATCTGAAAGATACATTTTAAAAGCTGTGCAGTTATCCTCACCTCTGAGACTTCCATCCTCCAAACAAATCATTAGCTCAGAGAGCAGGCAATATTCTTTTAAGCAGAGGAACATGACGCCCTAAGGGAATAGAGCAGTGAGAGCACTCAGGTCTCCAGATGAAACAGAACAGTGACTCACCAGCAATCATCTCTCAGCTTTATACCTTTCAGAGGGAACACAGCAAATATAGCCACCTTCATACTATTCTAATACTCTTAGATATTGTTGGAATGATTTCATATTCTTCCTTCTCTTTCTAACATTAAAATAAGAATAGACTCTCCTCCCAAATTTAGGGATTTAGAAGGAATTCAAATGTATTGCAGTTCAATAAAATTATTCAGCCTGAAGCAACTGAAATTGGTTGGCTCTGAAAGGCTTAAGGGCCTATGAATTTCTGCTGGTTTTTCCAGAATGTAGTTTACATTTCTTACTAGAGCTATTATCTCTACAACCAAGGAGGCATTTATTTTTTGGAATGAAAGGCTAATTCATCTTGCCTTTGGAGACCACAGACCCAGATGTGGAACAACACCACAGAAGCAAAAGCTTTCCTTATTCAACTTAATAGCAATGTTAACCTAGAAATGTAATTACAGCCATTTGAATGACTACATTGTTAACCACTTCATTGACAATAATTGTATCAGAAACATGGTATTAATGCACTTTCTTATTGTAACCAAATATAAATTATATCAGAGAAATAGGATGCAAATCTTGAGTGTAGAAATAGATAAAGACACTATTTTCTACAAATTGGCAGGTAAAGGTTTCCTTGAGTGGCAAAGATATCATCCTAGCTTTATGAATCATTTAGTATTCTTAGAAGAAAACAATCAGAAGTGACTTTGTCTCACAGCCCTTGATTTATGTTAACTAATTGTTGGGCCCTGGGTTTAAGGTCAAGCCATATTTTCCTACCCTGTTCCTTGCTTATATTTTTCCTTCACAGACTTGACCCTTTTAAAGAATATGAAGAAGTCACATTCATGAGTGGGTCCTCATGTTCTGCTATGATCAGCTACTTCTGTTTGTTAAATAAGCCTAATAATGAGGAAAAAGTTATGGAATTAGCCAAATGTCAACAAGTAGATTCCATACCATCCTATCATCACAGAGCAAATTTCTGTCTCTAATAATGTGTTCAACACATGACACAGAGAAAGAAGATTCTGGTGAAAAATGGGACTGAATCAAAGCTTACCTTACTGGTAGCTTTTGTCAAGAGTCCAGTGATCTGAGTTCTAATGGCATATTGAACACTAATTAGCTTCATGACTGTCAGCAAAAGATTTCACTTCAGTCTTTTTAGCCTGTTACATAAAGTGGGAAATAGATTTTTATATTAAGATTCCTTAGGAACTGACCATGATTTCTCAGTAAGAACATCTTTCTAACTAAATATCGTATTTTGCAGTCTTTAAGAATGCAATTTAGATATTCATGAGCATTTTATTTGTTGTTTTTCTCCCACAAACATCAATTTCTGTGGGTTTCCACAAAAGGGAATTTATTATTATTATTAGCATAATCGTTATTATTATTAAATATTAAACAACTGTATAAATGCCAAGTGTAAGTATTTGATTCTTCTGCTAGAATTCATAATAAAGCAGTTTCTAGGTATCTGACATCATGTGTGATTTTACTTTTCCCTGGATGACACTGTTGAGGTTGCTAATACTAGTGAACTATTTCATCTGCAGACTTTTAATTCATCTCCATGTTTTCAAACCTGTGTCTTACTTCCTCTTAGCAGTTTCTCAACCCCTGCCCTTTCTTCTGCTGTTCCTGGGTTTCCCAATTCCTGAATATGCCTGCCTTTCTACTCATCATTATTCCTTCTTCATGCAATTTATTTTGTGGCTGCCTCTGCCTTCCCAAATCTGGTACCATTCCTATAACCTCTTTCCATCTTCTGAAAATGAGTTGAAATCTTGAGCTTTTTTGAGTTTTATAGAATCACAAAATTGTGTGGTACCAAAGAAATTGCTTGGTCCACACTTCTTATTTTCAAATGTCTTCAGACCTGCAGAAATGCAGTCATGTAATAATATCCAAAAGACAACATGGAGAAAGTTCCCAGGCTGTAGCACAGGGAGGAGAACCAAGGCAGAGTCCAGCAGACTTCCTGAGTTGAGAAGACTGGATTGGAAATTCAGGGAAGCCAAGGTGGCTAGAGTTTACAACAAAGAGTACTGGAAAGAAACGAGCTGCAGAGAGAGAGAGAGAGACCCAGAGTCTTCAGCTAAATACTGATCAGTGTGTGCATGTGAAGAAACTGCTGCAGGCCAGGGAAAGTACCACCCCAAAAATCATGTAGAGCAGTAGCTTAAGCTTAAACATATTAATAGTTGAGAATAATTCGCATTCCCACCACTCAGAATAGGAAAACCTCATAAAACAGGGGGCACCAAGAAGAAGACAAATAAAGGCATTGCTTAAGCAGTGAGGAAAAATTAGCACTAGTTGAAAGACTACTTTGGTCCCACCTAACAAAGCTTAAAAACAAATATCAAAGGATCAAATATTTTCAAGTGACTTAACTGAATCCTAGAACAAAACTAGAATATTTACAGGAATCAAAAATATCTAGCACCCAAAAAAGTAAAATTCCAAAAACCTGGCATCCAATCAAAATTACTTAGATATGCCAGGAAGCAGGAAGATATGACTCATATTGAAGAGAAAATGAATAAATCAAAACTGACCCACAGATGACACAGATGATAGAATTAGTAGACAAAGACAGTTATTAAAAGTATAGTACATATGTTCAATAGGTAGTAGAAAGATTGATAATATAAGAGAAAACAATATAAGAGAAGACAAAAATTGAATTTCTAGAAGTAAGAAATAAAATGTCCAAGATGAAAAGTAAACTGAATCAGAATAACAACAGATTAAGCAATGCAAAAGAAGAAGTTAGGAGAACTTGAAGACATAGCAGTACAAACTGTACAAAATGAAATACAGAGGGAAAAATACTGAAAAAAATGAATAGATCATAACAGAAAACTGTCTCAGTTTCAAGAAGCCTAATATGTCGATAAGTTGGAGGTTTATGAGAGGAATTATTACATAAACTCAAACACAATTACTTCAAATTCCCTTAGTTATGCTCTACAATAACATTTCTTTAAGGATTTTTGGAGTAACAATCTGAAGTAGAGAATTAAGGAAAACCCAAGGGAGATAAGGCTGTGAATTTGGAAAAAGCGTATTTTAGTGATGGGCAGTCTTCTTTCAATATAGTCTCCAGATGTTGTACAGTGAGGAATTTGGGCATAGAAGTCAGACAATTGCTTTGTTTGAATCCCAACTTCACCACTTCATAGCTAATGGACCTGGGTACTTTACCTCTGTTACCTCATCTATAAGAAGGCAATGACAGTCCCTTCCTCATAAGGCTGCCTTGAGGGTTCAATGATATAATACACCTGTGTGGAACACTCTGTCAGCTGCCCAACCCAGTGGCCATTGCCCTACTTCTTACTTGCTAACAGAACCCTGGTATGTTCTTGCTCTTCAAGTTGCCATGTCCTTAGAGAGAGATAAGGCCTTTCCCCATCTCAGCGGTTGAATATTTGCTATATAAGTCACTGTGAGCTCATTATACTTGCCAAGTGGCAGCTTTAGGAAGGATATGTGATGTAATTCTAATTAATGATATAAGAGAAGAAAATCTTCTGGATAATTCTTAAAAAGGAGGTCATGAGATTTCCTTAGCCTAAGATGGGATTGAACAGAACCTTTAAAAACTCTGTATTTCTGCTTAGAAATAGAATGATAGCATTTCAGACAGGAGTCTCCATCCTTCTCATTTACTGGCAAATTAATAAATCTCTCTTTCCTTATCCTCAAAAAGAAAAAAATAAGAAGGAACACAAGATAAAAAGATTCCCTTTTTCCTGACTTTAAATGGTGATGCATGAGTATGTGATGTCTGGAGCTGCTGTGCCCAACTTGCAACTAAGCTATCAAAATGCTGAGGATGGCAGCAAGAAAGGAGAGAAGGAATCTAAACACTTAATGACTTTCCTGGATGTTAAATTAACCAATTCTGTCTGTCATTACCACCACCACTTTTTTAATGTAAGATAAATTTCCCTATGTCTTTTTTTATTTTATTATTTTTAATTGACAAATACCAATTATACATGTATATTTACCATGTACAATATGATGTTTTGAAATATGTATACATTGTGAAATGTCTCAGTTGAGCTAATTAGCATATGCATTGCCTCATATACTTATTTTTTGTGGTGAAAAGACTTAAAATTTACTCTTGTGATTTGCAAAATACATTTCTTATTAACAGTAGTCATCATGTGATACAATAGATCTCTTGAACTGATTTCTCCTATCTAACTGAAATTTTGTATCATTTGAGCAATATCTCCTCAACCCATAATTTCCCCATTTCTTAAGGCATTTTTAGCTGGGTTTTTTGTTATTCTAAGCAGTCTAAGAGTATGTTATATTTATTATATACTGTGTTCTCACAATAAAGTAAACTAGAGAAAAAAATGTTATTAAAAAAATCACAGAAAGAAAGAGGATGAGGTGCTGTCTCGGGGTGGATGAGGTGGAAGAAAACCAAGATATAAGTGGACCCTGTAAGAATAAAATGCCAGGTCATGCTGATGCATTATCTAGCTCAGAGGAGCAACCGTGATGACGCTTGTACTCCCGGCAGCACAAAGCCTGGCACATAATGGCACTCAGGGAAAGCATGAACTTGGGAACTATTTGTTGGATAACCTACTTTTTGCAGTAGAATTTTATTAAGTATATTTTGAAACATTAGGCAATATCTCAAAATCTGATATTCTCTCTGAATTTTTAAAATGCCTCGTGTTCTAAATTTACTTACCCCTCCTGCTAACTTAACTCCTTTCCTAATAAGAAAACCCTTCCTTCAGAGCATCTACGTTATGAACAATGTTAGGAAGAAATCGATCTAATTCACACTGTAACATGCCTGAAAGTGCTTTAACCTATTAGAGCAATTAGGAGTTTTTTTAAATGTTGGAAAATCACCTATGGTCAGAACTTAGGACTGTTGTAATATAGCACATAATTTAAATCATCCAGGCAGTGTGGGTCAAGGTAATTATGGATAATGAGGCCAGTATGTGAATCAGTCTTGTAAAAGCTGGGAATCTGCCCTTAAATTCAACTTCTGTAAGCTATTCCTGTATTTCAAAGCTTTCCTGAGTGAATCTATACCTTTTTTTGGAAGAAAAAGTTTATTAGCATTTTTAGAAGACAGATCACTCTCTGATCTCTCTCATTTCTTCGGAAAAACATGCAGTTATCACTTGCACATACTATTGACCCTTGAATAACACAAGCTTGAATTATGAGGGAAATCCTTATGATTTTCTTAGTAACATTTTCCTTTCTCTAGCTTACTTTATTGTAAGAATGTGTACAACACAGAAAATATGTGTTAACCAACAGTTTATGTTACAGGTAAAGCTTCCAGTCAACAGTAAGCTATTAGTAGTTAAGTTTTTGGGAATCCAAAAGTTACATATGGATTTTCAACTGCACAGGGGCTGGGATTGGCACTCCTAACCCCTTTGCTATTCAAAGGTCAACTGCAATTTCAGAGGGTTCGATAATCATTGCTCAAGGAGGTAGAAATTATAAGTACATACGAATATCTGGTTCTTTTCTCTTCTGGTCCCCTGGAAGCTTGCACTTCTCAGCCCCTTGCAACTGGGCAGGGCCCTGTAGCTGGCCCTGGCCAGTGGGCTGTACACAAAAGTCACTTCTGGGTGTAGGCATAGGAGAGCCCACCTGAGACCCTGCAGCTGAGTCTTTCCGTGCTGAAGTGATCATGGAGGAAGCCTTATTAAAAATAATAGAGGTACAACATCAAAGCAGCCTGGATCACTAAATCTCCACATGGAGAACATTTGCCCTGGAAGGTCATTCATATCTGCAGCAGACTTTGTGTGCACACAGAATAATCCTTTCTTGGGGTAAACTATTGAGATATTCAGAGTTGTTTGTTACCACAGCTTACTTTAGCCTACTCAGACTTCAAAAGCTTCCGGATTCTCCGTGATGGCTCCCAAGACAGCAGCAATAGGAGCTCTAGTGGGAGGATTGGAACAGCCATTTCTCTGTATGACAATTTAAAAATGTGTGATTATAGGCTGTGGGTCTGCCTGTGATTTTTTTCAGAATCAGAGACTCTTAAAAATCTTTTGTTTTTACTCCAATTTCTAGTTAGAGAAAACAAGTTTGGTAAGACATATGGGGAATGAAACATTAAAATATGTTCTCTATAGTCTCCAAGCTAGTGTCAAGAAAGCTTAGGAAGGATATGCATCTTTTCTGCTAGTCTTATTTAAATCATGATAGATTATGTAAGTGTATTTCTAACACAAATATCAAGAAAGAGCTTAGAGAATTCAGTGACTTCTGCAACTGATAAGAAAATAAAATAATTCCAAAGGTGAAACATGCTGAAAAAGACAATCAATACTTAATTGTAACCAAATTTTAAAATAAAGAAGACAGCAGAATTTGAGCCTGAATTTCAAATTTCCTCCTTCATATACAGTTCACTCATCTTCACATATTCTCTGCAAGTGACAAGTTCCTTACTTAAGAATAAAGTACTTCTTCAGAAACTAATGCTTACTTCATTGGGAAATAATAATGTAGCTCTAGATCCCTTGGGTTGAAAGATTTCTGGTTTTTTTTTTTTTTCCTTTTTCTTTTTTTCTCCCTTTGAGAGTCTCCATCTCTATCTGCTGCCTTGGTTCAATAAAAGAGAATTATTGATTGCTCAAACAAAAACTATCCTTCTTTTAGATTCTGCTCACAGTTCTTGGTAGCTAGTGGTGTTACCAGTGTTAACTTTTCAATGTACACTGAACTCACCACTTCCAAGAAAAATGTAGCTGGGTTTCTCTAATCTGATTTTATTTAGTATTTCGATTTTTATCTTTAATTGCTAGTTTAAGAAGCTTATGAAAAGTTTGTTGGTTGGTTAAACCATAGCAAAACCAGAGTGAATGCTGGAGCTATATCAGTAGAAGGCTAGGGTTTGAAGTTCTGGGAGAACCTAGTTGTCACCCACTTATATTTGTCTAATTCCCAGTGAAAGGTCTTACCTCTAGCTATGTCCTTTGACTTGTCATTACGGATTCCAAATACTGTGCCAACTCGGCTAAATGCTTTCTATTGTTGCTAGAATTTGGTAGCAAAATGATCCTCATCTATAAGTATTTAATCCTTTTTTTTTTGTAAGGTTCTGTTAGGACAGTTGTAGAAATATGTAAGATTTCTTCTGAAAAAAGAAGTGGTACAATGTTATTATAGTATTTAAAATATGAACTTATTGAAGGAACAAGTTTTGCTGGCTTCTAATTCTTTCTAAACTTTCCCTGATTCAGAATTATATTCATTGCAACAGAATTGACTCTTCTTTAAATTCTTTTAATCTGTCCTCCTTAAATTTTTAGCTCCCAGACAAGAGTGACTATTCTATGATCTAGATTCTTCAGCATAATTGATTAAAAATGTTTTTATGACAAGTATTTCTATAGAAATTATTTCTAATGCCTTCTTATCATGGGTGACTTGAATAACAATCACTGAATATATATTGTACTTCTCATGGGTGACATCTACTTCCTGGGCATGAGTACAATGTGCTCAGTGCAGGAAATATTGGGCAAGACTCTAATGAGAAGAAATGCTAGCATATTTCTTAATTTTAATGCCAGTCTATCCTGACCATTGTCTTGACCTTCCTGAAATAAGTCACTGAATCCTTTATGAATGTACCTGAACACAGTTACTTTCTGAATCCTCTGAACTGCTATAACAATGAAATAAATATTAAAAGCATCAACCAATATTCATCATCCAATGTACTCAGGATTTTTCTTCCTTTTATTTCATTCTAACTTTCAATAAAAAATTCTGAGCAGATAGATATTCTTCCATTATGCCCTTAAAGCAAAGAAAGTTAGATTTTGTCAAACCAATAGGGAAAACTAAAGTTAGTTCATTTAAATGCTATGCCTTTGAGGGATTGCATCCATTAACCTCCAACATCAGGCACCTAAACTGAGAATAAGACTGGTTAATTTTAGTCTTTAGTGAGTTAAGTCTTATTTTTCTGAATTAAGACTCTGAATTTCATGATATCAGCATAAAGGTATATTTTGTGCTCTTATCAAAAGAAGCTTAGTTCAACTCTTTCAAAAGTCTTCAAGCCTTGCTCATTAGGTGATAAGGTCGTGGGCAGTGAAATATGAGTTTCAAGTCTCCACATATTTTTAATTCAGATACTAAAATAACAATGGAGAAACACAAAATGAAGTGAAGCTACAGAATCAATAGCCAAGGAAAAGACTTGGTAAAAAAAAACTGGGAGAACTGGGTCAAAATAACCATCACAAAATTTTGAGGTTAATATATATACTGTACTGAACAGACTTATTTGGCCCAAGTTTTTACCAACAGCAGCTAACAAGATTATAAAAAGGGGGAAATAAGCTATGCAAGAGAAAGCTATTATATCCATCCTTTAGTTATTAATTTTCTTCTATCACAATATAAAACACTAGTTGTGTTGAATACAGTGTAAGCAAAAGAAACAGTATTTGTTTTAAAAAAAAATTGTAGTAGGCACAGATGAGAAGCTTGATGTTATGATTTGATCATAGGAATACTCCCTAAAAATATAGATGTCCAAATAGCTACATTAACTACCTCTCATCTGAATGAATTCACCTGTTCACTCACCTTCATCATCCAGGGCTTTACATTATAATCATATTTAAAATTTTATATGATGAAATGTGAATATAGTATATTTTTTAGTAATTTGATTGGCAGTAAATAAGGAACAAAACCTTACAAGCACGGCTTTTTAATAATTTATAATTACTTACATGAATCTACTAAGTTTAGGCACACAATTATATGACTAATTATGTTGAAAATCCAAGTGGATGCTTAAATAGATGACCATGCCCTGAGGCCCTTCCAGTTGTTTCTGCTGTCTCATTTAACCATGCAAATGTTATTAAGCATTCCTGGCTAAAAATTTTCAAGCATGTTCAAGTGTAATTGCATAGATAATTATGCATGATACTGTCAGTTACTTATATCTAACATAGAAATTTTCCTTTAAAAAAATCAGCTTTCTACTGGGTAGCGTTCTCAGTACAAATATAATTTATAAAAGATAAGTAGATCAAAACTACGCTATTGCTCTCCTTTAGGATCCCTTTTTGACTCTTTTCACATTGATTTGAAGGAAAAGAGGGAAAGATCAAGCAATATACAGACACACTTTGAAGATACTGTAGGTTCCATTACAGACCACTGCGATAAAGTGAATATTGCAATAAAGCAAGTCACATGAAATTTTTGGTTCTCTATTGCATAAAATAGTTATGTTTACACTATTCTGTAGTCTTTTGAGTGCAATAGCATCATGTCTAAAAAAACAACGTACATATCATCATTAAAAATACCTTATTGCATAAAAACTGCTAACAGTCATCTGAGCCTTCAGCAAGTCATAATCTTTTCACTGGTAGAGGGTCTTGCCTTGACATTGATGACTGCTGATTGATCAGGGTTGTGGTTGCTGAAGGTTGAGGTGGCTGTGACACTTTCTTAAGATAAGACAAGAATCAAGTTTGTCACATCTAAAATAAGACAATGATGAGGTTTGTTGCATCATACTCTTCCTTTCATGAAAGATTTCTCTGTAGCATGTGATGCTGTTGGATAACATTTTACCCACATTAGAACTTCTTTCAAAATTGGAGTCAGCCCTCTCAAAGCCTGCCACTGCTTATCAACTAAGTGTATGTAATAATCTAAATCCTTTGTCACTTCAACAATGTTCACAGCGTCTTCACCAGGAATAGATTCCATATCAAGAAACCACTTTCTTTGCTTCTTTCATTCACAAGAAGCAGTTCCTCATCTGCTCAAGTTTTATCCTGAGATGGCACCAATTCAGTTACATCTTCAGGTTCCTCTTCTAATTCAGATTCTCTTGCTACTTCTACCACTTCTGTAGTTACTTCCTCCACTGAAGTCTTGAACCTCTCAAAGTCATCCGTGAGGACTAGAATCAACTACTTCCAAATGCCTGTTAATGTTGTTATTTTGACCTTCTCCCATGAATCATGAATGTTCTTAGTGACATCTAGAATGGTGAATCTTTTCCAGAATGTTCTCAATCTACTTTGCCTAGATCCACCAGAGAAATTGCTATCTGTGGCAACAATAGTCTTATAAAATGTATTTCTTAAGTAATAAAACTTGAAAGTCAAAATTACTCTTTGATCCATGGACTGAAGAATGGATGTTATGTTAGCAGACATAAAAACAACATTGTTCTCCTTGTACATCTCTATCTGAGCTCTTAGGTGACTAGATGCATTGTCAATGAGCAGCAACAATTGGAGAAGAATCTCTTTTTCTAAGTAGTAGTTCTCAACAGTGGGCTTAAAATACTCAGCAAACCATGCTGCAGAGAGATGTGCTGCCATCCAGGCTTTGTTGTTTCATTTATAAAGCATTTCATTTATAAAGCACAGGCAGAAGAGATCTAGCATGATTCTTAAGGGCTCTGGGATTTTCAGATTGGTAAATGAGCATTGCCTTCAACTTAAAGTCATCAGATGCATTTGCCCATAATAAAGGAGAGTTAGCCTATCCTTTGAATCTTTAAAACTAGGTGTTGACTTCTCCTCCCTAGCTATGAAAGTCCCAGATGGCATCTTCTTCTAATAGAAGATCGTTTCATCTCCATTTAAAATTTATTGTTTAGTGTAGCCACCTTCACCAATTATCTTAGGTAAATCTTCTGGATAACTTGCTGTAGCTTATCCATACATTAACACTTGCTACTCTGCTTTGCACTTCTGTGTTATAGAGACACCTTCTTTCCTCAAACCTCATAAAGCCATCTCTGCTAGCTTCAAACTTCTCTTCTTCAGTTTCCTCACATCTTTCAGCCTTCATAGAATTGAGGAGAGTTATGGCCTTGCTCTCAATTTGGCTTTGGCTTAAGGGAATACTGTGGCTGGTTTGATCTTCTATCCAGACCACTAAAACTTACCCCGTATCAGCAAGAAGGTTGCTATGCTTTCTTTCTATTTTTTTTTCCCGCTCTTATTAACATTTATTATCTGTATCTGTTAGCTTAGGAAATTACTTATTTTTTGGCTTTTTATTTGTTTATTTATTTTAATTCAGGATATTATGGGAGTACAAACATTTTGGTTACATGAAATGCATTTGCCTCGCCCAAGCCAGGGCTACAAGCATGTCCTTCCCCCATACAGTGCGCCCCGTTTTCATTAGCTTTGGGTTTACCCCTCCCACGTCATCCACCTCTCACCCTTACACCCCCCCTCACCTGACCAGCACCCAGTGAGTACCTTAGTGTTGATCAGTTAGTACCAGTTTGATGAAGAGGACATGTGGTGCATGTTTTTCCATCCTTGTGTTATCTCACTTCAAAGAATGGGCTCAATCTCTATCCAGGATAATATAAGAGGTGCTAGATCACCATTATTTTTTGTAGTTGAATAGTATTCCATGGTATACATATGCCACATTTTATTAATCCACTCATGTATTGATGGGCAATTGGGTTGTTTCCACATCTTTGCAATTGTGAATTTTGCTGCCATAAACATTCAAGTGCAGATGTCTTTATTATAGAATGTCCTTTTTTCCTTTGGATAGGTGTAGTAGTGTTTTGCTTTCTTATCATTTGTGTGTCCACTGGAGTAACACCTTTAATTTCCTTCAAGAACTTTTTCTTTGCATTCACAACGAATGGCTAACTAACTGTTTGGTGCAAGAGGCCTAGCTTTTGGCCTGTCTCAGCTTTCAACATGCCTTCCTCACTAAGCTTATTCATTTCCAGCATATGACTTAAAGTGAGAGACATGCAACTCTTCCTTTTCTTGAATGCTTAGAGGGTATCGTAGGGTTAATTGGCCTAATTTCAATATTGCTGTGTCTCAGGGAATAGGGAGGCCCACCAACGGGGAGAGACAGGATAACAGCCAGTCAGTGGAGCAGTCAGAACACACACGATGTTTTATCAAGTTCACTGTCTTGTATGGGCACAGTTCATGGCATCCCAAAACAATTAAAATGTTAATATCAAAGATCACTGATCATAGAGCATCATAACAGATATAATAATAGTGAAAAAGTTTAAAATACTGCAGGAATTACCAAAATGTGACACAGAGATGCAAAGTGAGCACATGCTGTTGGAAAAATGGTGCCAAAAGACTTGCTAAACTAAGGGTTGTCACAAACCTTCAGTTTATAAAAAACACAGTATCTGGGAATTGCAATAAAGGAAAGCACAGTAACACAATGTGTGCTTGTACTAAAATTAAAGCAAATTTGAAATATCTACCGATGAAACAATCTATATTTACAAACAAATCCAATTGAAATTATAATTGAATAATCATATGTATGATATAATCATAATCATACTTGTGTAGACTTAGGTCCACATAAATATTTATACAAACTTGATAACAGGCATACAAAAAACCTAAGTGTC
>CAUYRT010067300.1:0-68364 GCA_963574885.1 Lepilemur ruficaudatus | reverse complement strand
CTTTATTGGATGTGTAGCATGAGAATATTTTCTCCCGTTATGTAGGTTGTCTGTTTTCTCTTATGACAGTTTCTTTGGCTGTGCAGAAGCTTTTTAATTTGCTCAGGTCCCATTTATTTATTTTTGTTGTTGCTGTGATTGTTTCCTTGGGTGGCTGCTTATAGCAATATTCTTTATCATTTAAGATTTAGATTTATTAAATATAGATTATTTATTAATTAAATTTAGATTTATCATGTAATATTTATTAATATGTATTTAAATGTCAATTTATTTTCATAATTTTGACTGGGAAATGGTGAGACTTTTTACATCCACAGATATTTTATATGCACAGTCATTTTATTCTTCAACTCAAAAATGTTTTCTTTTATTACATCTTTAAGTGTTTTTCTATTCATTTGTTATTCTCTCTATATACGGGTACACAGGGGAAATCCAGGAAGTTGTGTAGGTCAGTAGGGTTTACTGGGACAGGCACAGACCCTGGGGCTGCTGGAGCACTAGGCTGCAGGGGGCAGCCTATGTATAGGGCCATGGGACAGCCTGACATTGAGTAGACCTGGAGCCTGAGTTTTTGGGTGCCAGCCTAGTGCATGAGGCCTGGGATTCTGACTTGGCATGCAAGTAGGCCTGAAAACTGGGTCTGCAGGGGATATCCTGGCATTGAGTGGACCTAGAGCCTGTATCCACAGGGAATGCCTTGGGGCTGAGACCACAGACATCCACCTGATGACTAGGGCAGCTGTGATTGGCCTAGTGCTAAGGTCAGCATAAAATCTGAAGCTATAGAGGATAGCCTGATGCAGGGGGCAGTCCAGAGCCTGGGGCCACTAGGGTTGGCCTGGTAGTGTAGTGGGGTCAGTCTAGAGCCTAAGGCCATTGGAGTCACCTCAGAGCTGAGGGCAAGCCAAGCCTGAAGCCATTGAGGTTGACCTGGTGGGGGAGCAGCCCAGAGATCGAGACCATCACAAAACCTGGTACCTGGGGCTATAGGAAACAGCCTGGCATGGGGTAGGCCTGGGGGCTCAGCTTGCAGGTACCAGCCTAGGGTCTGGGGCCATGGGGATCTGTCCAGCACTGGGTTTTACTGGGATGGGCCTAGTTTTGAGGTTGAGGCAAAGTCTGATGCTCACTTCCCTCTCCATCCCCCACACAGAGAAGATATCTCTCCAGGCTGTGCTGCCTGGGGTTGTGGAAAAGGTGACATGGGTAATGTGAAACTTCCCTACCACCCTCTTCAATGCTTCTTTTCTTATTTCTGTGCTATACCCAGGTGCCATAATCACTCATCTGGTTTCCTTAGCTCTTGTGAAGGTATTTGCATGCATGGGTAGTTATTTAAATTGATGTTCCTGCAGAAGAAGTGCTGGAGGGTCCTATTCTGACATCTTATTCCCCTTTACCCTGAAAGGTTTTTTTGAATCACTAGGTTTCTATTTTTTGTTATTATGACTAACATTACATTTTATCATTATTATAACCAACATTGCACATTGAATTACCCTACAGATAAATCTCTGCCCACATCTATGATTTATTCTCATAGCAAAATGTAGTTAATTTTCAACACGAAGCCTTGAAAAGTACAGAAATTTCACTGAAATAAAATCTCCAAAGTTCAGGTCTGAATCCATCCTCTACAGATAATCGTATAAAAAGGGTTTGTTGAATATCTTTTCAGCATTCTCTTCTTTCTCTCTCTCCATATATGTGTGTGTAGAGTTATAAAAACAATATCAAATAACATATACATTTTAGCCTTTTTCTTACCATTATATTGTATGCCAATTTTTTATTAGATTTTTATGTCTTTTCATAGCTCTTATGTGCCTCCCCAAAATCTCTGAGCCCCAGCTCTTTCCTGACATTTATTGTCCTGCTCGTCCTCAGCTACAGCACTGATAAATGACTCTGTGGGAAACAAACAGCCACAAACCTAGAGTCTCTGGCTCTTCTTACCATTTCCAAATTTGGATGCAACACACCCTGGTATTGGAACCTGGCTTCCCTACTGGCTGAAGAAAGAGCCAGGGACACAACCCAGAAGAGGGGCAAGGGGGAGTCAACTCCCTGAAGAATGACCTTTGACCAGGAGTAAACAGGAGATAGACTGGGGCCAAGAGGTGAATTTCTCAAGTCTTTCCTCAGGTGATCTAAGGCACAGTCTTCGTACAATGTAGCTCAAAACAAACAGTGGTTAGAGTGGCAATAAATCACTTTTCACTTGCTTCTTATCCTTTTTTGCCTACTCCTTTTTGCCTCATGCTTGCTGCCCTGAAATTATACCTTTCAATAAGGATTAGCATATAATTCTTATGTCAGGATCTCTTTTCTATGGACTATAGGCCATGCACCTGCATGGGATTGCATAGTAAGGATATTATAATTCAATAATTAACCTCTAATTGATAAATATTCAGGTGTTTACAAAGATTGCTTATTACAAATAACGCTGTTATAACTGCCTTTACACAAAGATATTTACACATATCTCTAATTACATTCTTAGGATAAATTCATAGATGTTGAATTTCTAGAAAGTGTTATAAACATCTTTAAGGGTAAAGAAACTTTTTAGCAAATCACACTGAAGTTCTTTAACTCCAGACTTCATGAGTTAGCAAAGAAATTAGTTGGGAAGTACTGAATACACAATTCGAAATAGAAATCTTTTGTAGTATATGTTAAAATTCAGAAACTATGCAGGATATATAGTCAATTCCCCATCTCTAGTCCCTGACTCATTAAGAAAAAAGTAATAAATTATAATGTCTGTAAGAGTCTACAATATGTTGTGGGTTTGCTTCATTTTACAGACAATCCACATCCCATTTATACAGGAGGAATACTTTCTTCTCCCTTTAGAAGTTTTTTTGTTTGTTTGTTTTAAGCACATAGCTTTTGCTTACATACTCATTTAATTTTTACCTCTGAGTCTTTTTGTATATATTCAGAAAACAATAACAAAGTAGTTTTTCTTCTTTTCAAGGCTCAGAAAAATATCTACATCCTCCCCTACCTGGTTAATGGGATTATCTGTGTAATACTGTAGTTCATTATTTCTCCATAACTTTATTTTAAGAGGGCACAGAATAATTAATTCCAAAAATTTGCTTGTGCTTCCAGCACCATCCATAGTAAACTGAATAAATGGAAACACATTTGCTATTTGGCTTCATTCTGTTATGTATTTTCTCAGATAATAGTTACTAAAAGTATCACTGTGACAGGAGGGTATATGAAGTTTGGTAAATTTAAGTGAGCATCCCCATATGGCAAAATATTTAAGAAACTACTGCTCTAATTCCAGCCTTGTGTCCTGTGTTTGTAAGGTTTCAAATTCTACCTGTGACCAGCATCCTGAATGTTGCGGCAATGGGGGAGAATTGTTTTTAAAAAATTCATCTGGATATTTATTTTATCCTTGAATTCAAAACTGAAAAACATGCATACCCCAAGGGATTGTGCTACTGTGTATCTACTGAATAATACTATATATAATCTATCCTGATATTCTGTAACTCCAAAGTAGAACCATTCAGTGGATAAATTTGGGCTCCAATGCCAAATCCTTGTGTTTAAATCCTGGCTCCACTGCTGTGTCAGTTTGGCAAATTGCCTAGAATTTCTATTTTTTTAAAATCTCCTCCTCTATAAAATTGGACCAATTGCCATATCTATTTCACTGGATTATTATGAGAATCAAATGTGTTAATAAATATAACTTAGAAGAGAGTCTGGCACATGGCAAGCACACAATACAACAAAAAATATAATAAAAATAAAATTTTAATCTCTTCATGCCCCAATATCATATTGACCACCTGGATAACATTTAACTTAAATTATGTGACCTTGTACTTCCTTTCATATTTC
Organism: Lepilemur ruficaudatus; assembly: GCA_963574885.1. NCBI lineage: Eukaryota > Metazoa > Chordata > Mammalia > Primates > Lepilemuridae > Lepilemur > Lepilemur ruficaudatus. The sequence continues at coordinate 64,485 of CAUYRT010067300.1, read as the reverse complement.
AAAAGACTTCTAGGGGGAGAAATGAGAGAGAGAAAGAATTAACACTAGTTCAGTACCTAACACATTCCAAACACCCTTCTATTCTATAGAGCTCTTCCTAAGCCTGGATACTCCACATACTAAGCCTGGTATCATAACATATCATACTTATTAAAATGTACTCACATTCCACATTATATAATTTGTGGCACTGATGAGATTGAAAGGACTTTTATAATTGTAGCCTTAAAATCACTCTCAATTTTCTACTTTTTCTATTTGAACTTGAAGAGAAAAAATATTTTCTATCTCAAATATCTTAAGAGGCCCTTGAAAATATTATAAGCTGTGGGCACTCTGCCTATAGGATCTAATGGATAATTCAGCCCTCTTTATACATCACATCTTTACCACTAAAATTAAACTGCTCTGTTGATGAGGAAACTGAGCCTGAGATAGGTTTAGGAATCTCTACCAATGTCACCTTGGAAAAGCATTAAACCCAGGGCTGGCCAAAATCAGAAGCACTTTGCTCTACATCATGTGGCCTCCAGAGTTCCCATGTTTCTCAGCTTAAAGTGGGACAAAGGGCCCTGTTTGGCCCCTTGAGGTAAATACATGGACCTCAGTGTTTTCACTTCCCAAGACTGTGGCATTGAATCAGAACTCTCCAGTTCTAAATCCTATTTGGCAGAAAGCCCAGATTTCTGTAACTTCATTTCATCCCTTTTCAGACTGCTCATCTAGAATTAAAGTTACATGACTCCATATGGCTGAAGCCCAAAACTCTTAACATTTCATTTTATCTTTAATTTAAACACCCTTTTGTTTCTGTTCTTATCAGTTAGATACATGTTTTATGTCTGGTCCTTTAAGTTTTGAATCCCTTTCCCTTCAATATTTTCTAGCTATTGGTCAGCCTGGCAGTGGAGAAATAGCCACTTTTCTCAGTTTTCTGTAACAAATTCTGAAACCAGACTCTCGGGCTTGCAAATTGAACAGATAAAAGCAGTATGTTATCTGCATCGAAATACATGTAGCACTTACATTTTGGTTTTTTGCCAACTTTTTCTAATGTATTAAAACTTCTCTCTCTTAAGTCCATAAAATGTTTAATCTGGAAAATATATTTATCTTACATGTATATGGAAAGGATATAATATGGTCCATAAATCCATAGGTAAAACCTGATTTTAGCCATCAAGACATCAATAGGTCTAGGCATATAATAGCCATTAATATTTACTGACGATTTTATAATGCCAAACATAATTCAAAGCACTTTGTATGTACTAACTCATTGTATCTTCTCAACAAACCTAGGAAGTCTCATTCCCATGTTATAGAGGAAACTGAGGCATAGAGGGATGAAGTAAGTTGCCTAATGTCACAAAGCAAGTAAGTGGCACAGTAATTTCAACACAGGAAGTACAGCACCAACATCCATAGCCTTAACCATTAGCAATAGTATCTGTTCCATTCAGAAGAAGGTAATTCAAGGAAGTAATCATCCATGTAGAAGAGATGCTGATATGATAATGAAGGGGAAAATAGAGAGAAAGCATTTCTTCTGTTGCCACCCAAGTCTGAAGACTCATATCTGACCCTATTGTAAAACTGTGGTAACATTTTCTGGGGGATTCAGTGTGACTGTAGGGAGAAATTATGTTTTAAGGCAGAGGAAATGATAGAGAAGGAGACATTCCTTCCCTTAGCGGGAGAAAATATATCATGAGGTTTGGTGGCATATGGAGAACTAGAACCCAGAATCCTTTGTAGAAATATTGGTATTTTCACAGTTGGCACCATCAGCAATGGCAGCATTAGGCATACTCAAGTGACTTCCCAGAGAGGGGATATCAAATTAGGAGCAAAAGAAGTAAGCATCCTAGGCTATTTAGAAGCCACAGCTTCCAGATGATGTGAGCACAATGTAAACCACGATCTGGACATGAAGTGCCATTTAAGCAGTTGAGGACTTGAGTGTGAAATTTAGATTGTTATCCTGACATATATGCTTGGGAAAACTCAGAGTACTAATAAGTGATTTAATTCTATCACAAAATTAAAAACAACTTTATCAGCAAAAGATATAAAATTATAACCATGGGAAAACAATAAAAAACCAAAATCAACATTTAAAAAGAGCATAATAGGTTGCTTTCATATGCTTCTATATCTTCGTTGTTGTTTTCCCTCTTAATATGTGTTTTTTCTCATTGGCTGGGTCTTCTTAGAAACTTTGAAAAACTTAAAAAATATGATACTAAAAACATTAAAAGGTGAAGTATGAACCAATTCATGGAATATCAGGATCATCCAGTATATCAATTGAAAACCACTATTTTGGAACATCCAAAGTTGAGAAGGGGGATAATTTTTCCTATTTTTCATTCAGGTCTCAGAAGTATTTTTATACTTACTTATAAGATTCCTGCAAGGAATGGGTGAAAATGAAGTTAAGAAGAGGTACTGGAAAATGGGAACCATTGTACAAATCCTAAGCTTAATGCTGCATCATGATGGAAAAATTAGAAAGAAAATAAAAAAGAACAAGAGCATCCATGCCTCCCATTGGATACCTTGAGTAGGAGGGGCACAAGTAGGAGAAGCAAGACCAGAAATAAGATCTTAATTTTTTCTAAGCATAGTCTTTTGGTTGTCGTATAGGTAGACTCAACAATAAAGTGAATCGTTAGGATTTACAATCCCACTACGAGAAATTACAGTAGACCTATCTATCAAAACCAAGAGAAAGATCAAAGAAAACAGTACAAATATCTTTTCTCTGATAAATTTTTTAGTGATCAAAATCCTGGTAAACACGTCTCAAGATCTCTTATGTGTCTGGCAGAATATTATGTCTGGAGGTCCTCATGTAAAAGCAAAAGGCTCTTCTCTCACCCCTGCCACCATAACCACAATTGAACAGGAGCAGCATAATTTTGTTCCTTTATATCCTAGACTTTCCTGGAAAGATTGTTTTGGTGAAAGAATTGGCTATATTAAAAAATAATACCTATTTATATATATAAAGCCATATAAAAGGGAAAAAATAAATTTAAAGAAGAAAATAAGTGTAGGTATAATTAATAGAAGCAAAAGCTGGCTTTAATGGCCAATAAATATGGAATGCTTTTGGAAATCTGATTTTAAAAAAAGAAATACTAATAGCACTAAAAATAAGAAACAGAGAACAGATACTGATATAGAGGATAATGTTAATTAGAAGTAAATACTATAAAAAACTTTATACCAACAAATTTTAAAAACTAGCTAAAATGGATAACTTTCAAGAAAAAATTAATTTAACAAAATTTATTCAAAAAGCAACAGAAAATACTAATTAAATAATAACTACTATAGAAATTCAGAATATAGTCAAAAGATACTTATTTTAATAAAACATCAGACATTGACAGTTTTAAAGCCAATTCTGACCAAATCTTTAATGAAAAGACAACACTTTTGTTATATAAAGTATTCTCCAAGGGACAAAAAGTGATGGAAATTCTCTGTATTAGTTTTCTACTGCTACATGACAAATTGACACAAACTTCACAGCTTCAAACAACAAAAATTTGTTATCTCAGTTTTCATGGGTCAGGAGTCAAGTCTTCTGCTCAAGAGTTTACCAGGCTGAAATCAAGGTCAGCTGGGGTGAAGTCATATCTGAAGCTCATAATTCTCTTCCAAGCTCTCTGGTTATTGTCAGAATTCATATCCTTGTCACTCATACAGTTTCTCATTCTAGAAACCTGGAAACCAGGATCATTTCCTTTGCCTATCCCTAGATGCCTATTAATTTTGCCTTCAAAATAAATGTGAAAATCTTCAACTTCTTTCCATTTTCACTGCTATGAACTCAATCAAATTGTCTATCATTTCTCACCAGAACTGTAATAACCTTCTTCTTGTTCCTCCTATTTTCACTTGCCCTCTGACCCAATCCATTGTCCATGTAACAATTTATGTAATCTTTATAAAACAGAAGTCCATCATGCCACCAACCTGCTTAAAGTCCTTTAGTGGCCTACCATTAAGGCTGCTCTTAGGATGAGATGCATTGCCCATAGCATGACCTACAAGACGCTGCTAAGCCTGTCTTCCTCTCCAGTTTCATCTTGGGCCACTCTTCCTCTCCTTCATCTAACCACACCTTCCTCCCTCTCAGCTTGCAAGAAACTCAATCTTGAATTCAGGCATTTTTATATGCTGCTCCCTCTACCTGAATTCTCATCTGTTACCCTTACCTCCCTTGCCTGGATAACTCCTTATCCTTCATGTCTCTGTTTAAGTATAACTTCATCTGGGAGGTCTTTAATGACTGTTCACCCTAATCCCCTAGACTAAATGATAGCCATCTACCACTGTATGTTTTTGCAAACTGTGATTTCACAGACAAATCTCTTCATTTTCTCTGCCTCCATTTCCTAATTCCTAAAACAGGAACCTCAGAATGTTAGGCAAACAATAATACGTATCGATCACTTAGGTTGTGCCCAATATTTAATTTAATCCTCACAACAGCCTGTCAGATGACTGGTAGGCTGCTATCAGTCTATGACTGCTTTGTAATCTGCAGCCAGCTCTTTCTAAGAAAAACCCACTCTTAGAATGAATGGGTCTGTGAGTTAATTGTTTCAATATTACTTACATTAAGAAATATTCATGGGCACAAAGAGATATAAAGGTCATTGAAAATGGAACAGGAGGGTGGGTAAAATCCTATCTATTGGGTACAATGAACACTTTTCAGGTGATAGGCACACTAAAAGTCCCAACTTAAGCATTATAAATAAGGTATCCATGTAACAAAAACATCCTAATATTTTTAAAGAAAAAAGAAATACTATATTATTCCTTGTTCTACCTTATTTTATGGCTAGGTCACCTAATGTCTTTTTCCAGGGCTTCCTGCCTTGTTTCATTGCAAAGGGGCAGAACTGCTTCCTCCATGGCTTCATTCTTTTATCTGTCAGAGGCCCTCACCCAGTTACCTGTACTTTCTGTCAGCTTTGATCTAAGAGTTTACCTAATCCTACAAAACTTCCTTCAGAAATTTTTTCCATCCCCCTTTGTGTCCTTTATTTCTGAATAGACATTTGTCTCAGGTCCTGAACTTCTACCTCTTCCTACAGACTTTTATATTTCTTAAAGATCTTCTTTTCACTCTTCTGAATCTCTTGTCCTACCCTACCTGGAGCTCTCCCTTCCTTAGTTTCTCTTAATGAAGCTAGTCATGAGACAGTCTGTGCTCAGCAAAAATCTGTGTGTTTCTCTACATTTCCCAGCCTCCCTGGCAGTTAGACTATGGCAATGAGATTAGCTCTTTCCAATGACTATGAGGAGAAGGGGCGTGTGTTACTTCTAGGCTAAGGCCATTAAGAGTAGATGTTCACTCCCATTCTCTCTCTCTTGGCCTTGCTCTTCCTTTAGTTCTAGCCGCACATCTAGCATTCTTCCCTGGCCCCAGCCCCAGAAACCTTGGAGACCAAGCATTTTTTTACTGCATACCTACAAAATGGAAAATAGTGACCAGAACCATATAGGATGTTAAGTAAAAAATAAATCTACACTGTTGTTAAATCAATAAGATTTTTGTGTTTTTCTGTTGCATCAGAAATTATTGATTTCATCAGCTAGGATAAACCTTTTTCTCCTCTTTTATGCTGAAAGACTGTGACAAAGCTTACTCCTCTGAATCCACCTTGTCCCATTTTTCTCAATAGGAACTACCTTTCCCTACTCACATCTTGGTATACTTCCTACTAACCCTAAGCTATTCTCGTTATTTTCCTTTAATTTGTATTACTATTACAGTTGATAATTTCAGAAAAGAGTCCCTCTTCTCAGGTTGTCTTGGCCAAATTCTCCAGGGGAAAAAAAAAAACCTAAATCTACATGCCTAATGCTTTATTGGGAGGAGCATTCCAGAACAGCAAGATTGAGGGAAAACGGAAGTGAGTCAGAGAAGTAGCAAATCAATCACGAGGTGGCATGTTTCTAACTGGCTTTCACAAGGAGATCATAGACAGTTTCTCGGTCATGAAGGACATTTGCAGAGAGGCTGTGTAGAACCACTACTATACACACAGTGAAGGGGTAGGGAGGGCACAGAATTTATCTGCCAGATCATTTCTCTTTCTCACTGGTCCAGGTTTTCCCTGGTCAAAGTTTGCCCTGTATACCCAGGTTGTGTAAACTGACGACTCCAGGCAAGCCTCTGGGAAAGTTCTCATGCCTCAAGGTTTGATGCTTTACCTGAGACCAAAAGTCAGGGAAGGCATCATAGCTTCTGTGGGCTTGATCAGTTCAACTGAGGCACCAAAGCTGAAATGGCCCCTGCATGGAAGGGGCCATGTGCTGGAGCCTGGTTCTCACCTACTAGTAGATAAAATAGCTAGTGGTGCTAGGAGATGAAGAAAGTGCAGGAGAGGCCCCCAAGGATCTCTATCTAACAAACAGTCCAGTTGACAGCTGAGCAGACCTGGAGAGGAAAACAGCCTGGGTCTCATATAAATGGCATCACTCTTCGGTTACAACTAATGTGTCCAATACTTTCTCAACTATTTAGTCTCTAAACTTACTGATTGCTAAAACTTCAACAAACTACAGTGGGCTGTTACGTGAGCTTCTCTGCCTCTTCATGGTGGCCAACTCCTCACTGCATACAAAAATCCAAATACCAATTAACAGAAAGATCAAGTTGAAAACTTATAAAAGAATGTGCCACCACGTAACTAAACCCCTTCCAAACGTGTTTATTCTAGATGTCAATTCATCCTTTACTAGAAACCAAATACAAGAGCCGCAAAAGCAGTTGGAAAGGCTCTTCTCAAAATATATACCCTCAATAATAGGTAATTCATCCATCTTTTGCATAAATACAAAATCTTCAATGCAAATACAGGATCATTTCAATTACCTCCTGGAGCTGGCTAGCAGCTATCAACAACTTAAACATGACATTTCATTCAATACTCTCGTGGGCCATGAATGTCAAAGAGCAGAAAAGAACCAGCCAGAGACTAAGGAAGCCCCAGAGACTCAAGAAGCTCACAATTATGCCAACCACTCCAACGCTAAAGCTGAAAAGCCCTAATGACAGTGTATTTTTAAACATCTCTGGCAGACACAGACAAAGAAAGGGACATGCAGCCCAAGCAATTCATTCAACTGCCACTGTGGTCCACGGCATGTGTTTCTCTGAGGACCAGTGCTGTGACTTCAGGAAGACATGGGGTTACTGCTCAGATTCCTGATTTAAAAATAGAAGAAAAGGTCTGGTCACTGCTAGCCTCTCACGCTCACCCAGCAGGATGGTGATTAGCTGTACTTTCTCTGAGCCATTCCTTTTTAATATCCATATTGGCCATTTTCCACATTCATGTCTAGGGCCTGGCTACGAGAAAATGTTTGTAAGGGATGCATGCACTGCTGCCAGGTCTGCAGTCTTAGTGAGCTCAGGGCTGTGTGGGGTGCACAGTGTGATTTTAACTGTGAAAGGCATCTAGTTACATGAGAGATGGCAGAAGTCATTATCAGTTTGGGTTTGGTAGTATGCCACTCCAGCTTTGGGACCTGGGACACACAAGCTGCATGTATTCTCTGAATATTTTCTGATGTCATAAAGGAAACCACGTGCTAACTGGCATGTGCCCACGTGGGGTTGGGGAACCAGATGGTTAGGTCCTCAAAGTCTTCCCTTTCCTGAGAATGCTGATCTAAAAATCAATTGCCTGCCTGAAACTAGAAAGAGGTCACCACTCCCTGATTCAGGATAAGTTTGACTGTTAGAAAAAACAAAAATTAATGAGGCAATGAAGCTATGTTTCCTTGGGCAAGTTACATAATATCTATATAACTCAGTTTCTTCATCTATAAAATGTATATAATAATAATTTTTATCTCATAAGGTTGTTATTAAATAAGCAACATGTGCAAAATGCTTGTATACAAAATGTGCCATATAAGCGTTCAATAAACAAATGAATGAATGAATGAATGAGTGACTGGATAGAGGACCCACTATGCCTCCTCCCCATTCCAGTTAGGGAAAACAGATAACTCTATCTCTACCATAACACCTAAGTCTTCTCCCTCCCTATATTAGCCCGATGCTAATAAGGACCCTTCAATTTACCCAATGTAGGAATTGTCTTTGCCCCAGCATTGATAGAATTTCAGTGTCATGACTTGAGCACGCGGTGATCTGCCAAACACTATATTCCCCCAAATACCTGTCTTCTACTTAAGGCCAGGCCCACATGATTCTGTCCTACAGGTTCAAACCCAGCTTTTCTGTAAAGAATTATTTCCTTAATAGAGGGACATTTCAATAGCCCTAATTTCAAAGTAAACTATAGACCAACATAAAATCAGTAATCAATAAATCATGAATGAGTGAGTGAAAGTGTGCTCTAACCTTGAATTCCAATTGTCATGAGTGGGATTCTGCTTTACCTGGAATCTAAACACCTACCTTATACAAACTTCATGATCACTAACCCCTCCCCTCATCACCACCCACCTGACTCCCACCCAGGTTTTGTGGGTTTCAGAATTCATCCACAACCATTCCCCTCTGCAAAGTGAGGCCAGTAGAACAAGACTTCCTGCTCTACCTCTCCAACTTGTCTCGTGACAAAAAAGCCATTGTTCATGTTTTTACATAAGGGTGGAGGAGTGGCAACTGAGAGAAGACATTATTATTTTTTCTTTCTTGAAAGAGTAGCTTTGGGAAAACAGTATGGAAGTTTCTCAAAAAAAAATAAAAATAGAATTACTATTCAATTTAGCAATCCCACTACTGGGTCTCTACCTAAAAGAAAAGAAATCAATATATCAAAGGGATACCTGCACTCACATGTTTATCCCAGCACTATTTACATAAGTAAAGATATGGGATCAACGTAAGTGTCTATCAACAGATGAATAAAAAAAGAAAATATGGTGTATATACACACTGGTATACTATTTGGCCATAAAAAGAATGAAATCATGTCATTTTCAGCAACATGTATGGAACTGGAGGTCATTGTCTTAAGTGAAATAAGCCAGGAGCAAAAAGACAAATATCACATGTTCTCACTTATATGCAGGAGCTAAAAACTTTGAACACATGGAGGTAAGGAGTGTAAAGATAACAAACTGGGAATGGTAAATGGGGGAGAGAGGAGAGGATGAAGAGAAGTGGGTAAAACAGTACAAACATACAATAAGACAGAGGAATAAAGTCAATGTTCGATAGCAGAGCAGGATGACCATACTTAACAAAAATGATTTGTACTCAGCTCATGGACACCCTGAATACCGACTTGATACTCTGACACATTATATGCATATAACAAAGCTTTCTCACATACGCCATAAATTTGTACAAATAAAAACAACTTTTAAAAACTAATTTTTCAAGAAGACAGAAAGAGCAGTTTTAGACACTTCTGTAGCTTATTGCAAGAGGCCCCTACTCTGTGAAGCAAAATAAATCAGTTCTTTTGTGGTATTCATAGTACTTTGTTTACCTCTTTATCACATTAACATTTCCAACAGGAACTGGGATTGTGTCTTACTCAATGTTGTATCCAATGCTCCTAACACATTGCTTCACACTGAAATACTTGTTTGACGTATAGTTGCATAGCTAGAGAAAATCACCTAACACGTTTTCACAAAAACTATTGTTTTTTTTCTCTTTAGGTTTGATTTTGCCAGAAACAATAAATATCTTGATCCATAGTCTTAAAATCACTGTGTTCATTTTGTTAAATTGTGACAAGGTAGTAATCTAAGAACTCTATTCTCTGGCCAAGCTCACAAAAAGCCATTTTATTGGCAGGGAACACAGCAGGGGTTTGGAGGGGGAAATACCTGGGTTCCCAACCAGCGCCACTATTTACCAATTCTGCAAACTTGAGAAGTTATTCCATCTTTCAGCTCTTTGCTTTCTTTGTCTTAATATGGAAGTAAAGGTGATAACTGTTGCCTGAGTTTTTGGAGAAGATAAAAATAGACAACAGAGGTACAGGAGTCCGAGATTATGTCAGGTACATGGTAAACAATTAGTAGTGACTAGTTTATTTATTAATAATATTATTTTTACTAAAGTCTCAAAATTGTTAAATACTTTCAAAAATTGAGGGCTGGAAAGACTTGAGAATTATGGAAGACTGACATACACTCATTTCTGCCTTGCTAATGTAACACTAGTACCATGGAGCTGAATCCTAATGTTACATATCAGGAACTGAAATTTAATCGACATGCAAAAGCTCCTGACAGAATTAATAATTATGATCAAGAAACCATGAACAACGGATTTTAATGATCAGATAAGGAACTCATTTCCAGCTACCTACCGTGAGAAGCTAATCTTCCTCTATGTCCTAATCTACTGACACACAGACTCTGGGCTGAAATAAGCTCTTAATAATGAATAATCTAGCTATGGATATAATTCTGCACAGAAAATGGAGGATTATAGAACATTTCAGAAAGAATTGGTTTTCTCTCTTTCCCACTTCCTCACCCAGTTAGACATTTTTCTTTAAATACTGTTTTGACTGTTGCTGCCACCTTAAGGATGTAAGAAGTTGTGTACACAAGTGTAGAAAGCGTATTCAATAACACCCTAAAGAAAAATGTAGAGGGAAAAGGTGTTGGAATTTGGCAAAAAAAAACACAGGACTGGCTGATATTTATATCCATTATCCCTAAGAAAAACTGTCTGCTAATGTTAAATTCATTCATTCTGGAGTCTTAGGATAAGGTGGAAATTATATATCAGGCATTCATAACTTCCACTAATGAACCTGTGCACACTCACACACTCACACACTCACACACAGAAACATACACAGGCTCAGTGATGAGTGTTCTAATAATTTTGAGTATTCTACACTAGGATGCAAAGAGTAAAAAGTGCAGCTTTTCTTGAATTGTTAAGGGATGTCTTAGGCAGTCTTATCATAAACGTTGAGATGAAATCTAGAAAATCATGGTTGTAAGCCCATAATGATGCTTATGAGCTAATTAACTTGCTGTTCTTCTGATGTGGGATTTTATGGGTTGTAACAGAAATATCTAAACGACACAATGAAAGTGAGATGGGACCCTGAGACTTGAAAACAATAGTCAAAATTTGGGCCAAAGTTTGCTGGAGGAAGTGAAGGAAGAGGAGCATGGAAAAGTGAAAGGAACCTGAATATGCTCCATTCTGCAGAGCTTAAGGTGTCCTTAGGAGGCTGGCAGACAAGGAAAGATTTCAAAAGAGAAGAAAAGAAAATGAAGTGAGAAGAAGGGAAGGAGGAAAAAAGAAAGAAAAGAAATGGCATGAAGTCACTTATTCATTCCTTCATTCATCAAATATTACTGAGCACCTAACTACATGCCAGGCACCACGCTAGATACAAAGGTGACAGTCTCTGACTTCAAGAAACTCAAAATCTCGTGAGAATGCCAGCCAAGCAAAGAAGGAATTTTCCCCAGCCAGACTCAAAAGAAGCTCCTCTGTCTCACCCTGGTTCTAGAACCTCCTGGTTAAAGTTTTCCCTGAGCACTAGGGCCCAGGGTCTGTGGCCAAGTTGTGCCCTATCCCAAGACCAAATGGATCAGAAGTGCAACGGGCTGGATGTTTGTGTTTCTCCAAAATTCTTATGTTGAAACTCCAATTCCAATGTGATAGTATTAAGAGGTGGGGTATTTGGGATATAATTAGGCCATGAAGGTGAAACCCTCATGAATGGGATTAGTGCCCTTATAAGAAGAGACCAGAGGAGCAGTTTGTTCTCCTTCTACCTCATGAGGACGCAGGGAGAAGTGGGCAGTCTGCAACCCAGAAGAGGACCCTCACCAGAACCCAACCATGTGCTGGCACCCTGATGTCTGACTTCCAGCTTCTAGAACTGTGGAAAATAAATTTCAGTTTTTATAAGCCATACCGCCTGTGGTACTTTGTTATAGCACCCTGAGCCAGGGATGGCAAGGTAGACCAGCTCCTGATGCACCTGACTCAACTGCTGGGCAAGGCCCCCAAGGCCATTCTTAGCAAGATCAAAGGGTTAGATTCACTGACCTTGCCGCCCCAGGGCAAGAAGCACCACCTGACAAACAAAGTGCAGATATTTCATATTAGAAGGAATGAACTGTGAAACTTAAAAAAATAATAAAACATCTCTAAGCTACCAGTTTTTTTTTTGTTGTTGACAAACTGTACTGTGAAAAAGATGTGATATTTTTCTATTCTCACTAGAGAAAACATTAGAAAATTGTTGTCATACAAAAGTGACCAAAAATAAGCAGCTACTAAAATATGAGTGAAAAAAACTTGTTAAAGAGATGAGTCAGGCAGATTCATATTATCAATAGCAATAAGATTGTACATTTTTGGATTTCATGATGCTGATGGCATTTGTCAACTTTTGAAAATTTTTAAGATGCAAGTCATGATTTCTTTTATCATTCTAAATTCTCACTTTGTACCTAATTTTATATTCATAACTTCATGTTTTATTTTTTCTTAAAGATGATTTTTCAAAACTGCTGAAGTTTCAGACCCTATAAAAGGTGAATCTACCCATGTCCACATTTTACATATTAAGAAACTGAAGTACAGAAAGGTTAGGAAAGTAGCCTGAGGTAGCAGAGCTGAAAGTGGAGCCAGATTTCAACCAAGGAAGTCTAGATCCACTATATCCCATGTTTTTTTGACCTGCCACAAAATTTAACTCTACTAAAATTACTGCTGTGCACTTTGAATGACTTTAAAGTGTTCACACAGCTGTTTCCCTGATCAGAATCTGAGCCCCTTGGGGCAGGGGCTGCAATGTATCTTTATTTGCATCCCAAGCAATTACGTCAGCAAAATGCAGTACAATACTCACTAAAAGTTTTATCAAAAGATGGATGTATAACTGAATGAACCAACTCTTTACATTCCCATTTTTCGGGTGACACACTGTGATTCAGAGGAAGGCCAAACAGGAACTGACACCCTGGAGAACGACAAAGCTAGGTTTTTGGACTTTTGATTCCCAATCCTTAGGTTGAGGGCCCCTGAAGAGTGGAGATGTTAATGAAGAAACCATAATATGCTACAGCATCTGTAAATAAATCAGTGCATAACGCCCCATCTGTGAAGGTGGGCAAATTTTGTGAAACTCAAGAGTTCCTTATATATGGAACAACTTGGGACTACTGTAGTAAGATAAAGTAAAACTAAATGTCCTGGGCCAAGACACTAAAATCCAGCCTTTTTTTCCCCCTGTCACTCTGAACTAGGGAGTCAGAATGAGATGCAAAAATTTCAGCCCAGGGAAAGGACATCGGCATAAAAGGTTAAAGATGAAACACAGTGTCAAGCAAGATGGACAGTCTGGGACCGGGGAGTGAAGTTGGTTCCTTGGAGAAAAGAGCAACTCAGAATCAAGTCAGCAAACAGAAGCACAGACACAGAAGAAGCCAGTGCACATAAAGGACAGAAGTTCCAGAAAATATGATAATATCTAGACACATGTCTTAAAATGGTTAAAACTGCCATCGAACGTTGTGTACCACACTTCTCCATGCCTGCCCCAGCCCCAAGTCCTATTTCTTAGCCACCTTTGCTGTTCGCAGAACTACCTGTGATGTGGACCAGGAGAACAACAGCACCCGTCCCTTTCCAAACAGCCACAACTCCTAGGATCTTCCTTTTGGACTCAAAAGAATGCACAAGAGACCTGCAGCTTGAATCAGCCAAACACAGGCCAGGGGGACCAAGTTTAACAGCACAGAAGGGAGGACCCAGATGAGAGGAAACCAGGGTCCTGGCACCCAGCACCCCAGTCTCACTGAGGCCAAATCACTCCAATCTCTGCCTTTGTCATCACAGGGCACTCTCTTTGTGTGTTTCTCTGTCTTCACATGAGCATCCCCTAACAATCTTCCCTGCATCAACCAGCATTAAAGTCAATCAGTGTGGAAAACTGTCAGCCCTGCATGACATTTTAGCTTTATTCCCTAACGCCTTTTTTGTGCTTATGTGGGGAAAATAGATAGAAATATGGTTAACTTGTGGTTCTTTTTGATTTGGAGTTTGAGGGATTTTCCAAGTAATGAAAAAGCCTGGCCTCCTGGGGCAAAGATATTCACTCAGTGAGCAGAAAAAAATATTGCTCAGAGAAAAATGAATTCAGAGCTCCCTGAGAAAAGACCTACTACTGAAGACAATTTTGTTCCTAGAACTACACTAAGCACAAAGCATAAAGCCCCAGAGGAGCTGTGGGCCTGGGGTCCCAGTGAGGGAGACACAGGTACGGCCTTTTGGGAATTGCATGAACAGAATTCTCAAGCCTGCAAGGTCTCCTACATCCAGGCCCAGGCTGGGTGCTAGGGGTTGAATCGCATCCCCTCCAACATAAAGTATGTTGAAGCCCCAAAGCCCTGCACCCCAGAATGTGACTTTATGTGGAAATAGGATCATTGAAAATGTAATTAGTTGTAATGAGGTCATATGAGAGCAAGATGGGCCCCTAATCCAGTATGATGGGTGGCCTTATAAGGAGATGCTCATGTGAAGACACAGAGACACATAAGGAGAATGCCATGTGATGGCAAAGGCAGAGACTGGAGTGATGTAGCTGCGCATCAAGGGAACTCCAAAGATTGCCAATAAACCACCAGAAGCTAGGGAGAGGCAAGGCAGGATTCCCATACAGGTTTCAGAAGGAACATAACCCTGCTGACACCTTCATTTGAGCTGTGGACCTACAGAGCTGAGACAACAGAGTTCTGCTTTTTTAAACCCAGTTTGTGGCACTTTTTTACAGCAGCTGTAGGTAAGATAAATCAAGCCTAAATGGCCTGGGCCAGGTGAAGGGATTAGGAGGGGAGTATCTGGCTGGAAGAATGTTGTACACTCACTCTAGATTGGAAGGAAGGAAAGAAGTATCATATTTATGTATGTCTGTGTAATATGTAATATAATATGTAGTGTTTTTTTGGAAAAAGAGAGGCCAAAACAAATTGTGGCAAGTGCCAAGCATTTTTCTACCAAATTGCCTACAAAACCTGATGGCAATAATCAGCTTCAAAGAATTAGAAGCTAAATTAAATAAAAGAACAGTAAATTTTTCCCAAGTACAATTTACATTTTTCTTCCTTAAGTCATTAAAAGGCAGGTTCCTATGATCATGACTTAACAAGAACTATCAAACAGTACATTGTATGTGGTCTAACTTATTGGTAAACGAAGAATACTAGTCATTATGAGCTTTAGATTTAGTGGACACAGGTTCAAATCCTCACTAAACCAATGAGTGATGTATAACCTTAGGCAAGTTATAAACCCTCTATATCAATTATTTACAAAGTAATAATGTGTAAATAACTATCATTTATTCCTGATTATGCATCTGAGGGTCTCGTAGGTGTGATCTAGGCCAGGTTGGACTAGGCTCTGCTTCAAGCAGCAAGTGGGGATCAAGTTGTCTCCATGTGTCTTGCATCCTCCTTGGACCAGCAGACTAGCAGGAATGGCAGAACCGTAGACACACTAGACCACCTTTTGGCCTTGGCTTGTAACTGGCATGCTATCCCTTCTGCTCACATTCCATGCACTGCAGCAAGTGCCCAAGACCAACATCAATGGGTCAGGGAAATGTATACTGTCTCTAATTAGGGAAGAAGGAAGGTGAGACTGAATATTTGCTGAATAATTCCAATTATCACATCCCCTGAATATGTTTTCTTACCTGCAAATTGGAGGTAGTAATAGTATCTAACAGAGTTGTTCAACTATTTGTCTCCATTTACCAACTATAATATTTCACATAGAGATGCAGATTTTCTTTTAAAAAAATCCAAAATATAAGGTCCACCATTACACCTGGCAATAATTGACTGAAGATTGAATGGAGTTTACCCAATTTTGGAAGAATTTTTCAGACTCCCCATGTAGCCCAACAATTCATGCATTAAAGTTACCTCTTCAGCACCTAGAATCACCTGATCTGTGGCCCCTGCTGTATACCAGCCTGAATATGTGTGAAGTTTCCCCTGAAGAACCTCATAAATGGACCTAACACTGTGAGACCAATGAAGTTCGAAAGAGACTCCATCCACTATGAGGATTTCTTCCTCCTTCTGGGCTCCCAACGTACATGGTTGGGAAGGATATTTTACACCATGGACAAAAAGAAGCCTTCAGATCCAATAAATCTTCAGTGTTCAACTCTCAAAATTCTTTTTAAAATTTCAAAATGCAGAGCTCCTCAGGAATCTGCAATTGACCATTGTATACTTTGGATTTCTCTTCCCAAACAGGATTTCTAGTGCTATGACCTGAAAGGCAGGTACAATCTGAAGGTTGAATCTGGTTGTCAAACTTAGCTGCATATCAGAAGAAAATCAACAAAGGGATTTTTAGCACTCTACCCTACTGAATCTCCTAAAATGATATACTAAAAATCTGACTTTTTTTTCTGGTGATGCTGATGAGCAGGTAAGTTCAATAACTACAGATAAAGATCATCCCAGGGAATGTTATGATGCAGGAAAGGGCTCAGATTAAAAAACAAAGGTTTCACTACTATAAATATCACAGATAGGCAATGTTTGGTCTGCCTTACAGTAGAAGTCGCCTTGTCATATTTTTGAGCTTGGAAAGAGTAGGTGAACAGAATGTTTCCCCATTTGCACAGGACTCTAAGTCAAATGCACTCCTTTATGATAGACTGGACACAATTTCTCAAAGAGTAAATAAGAGCTAAGCGATTAATTTTCAAACTGTTATTCCCTGCTGTGACCATTATCCAAAGAAAGCCATGTTGTAATATAATCTATCACCTAAATTGCAGAAATTACACATTATAAAATCACAGGCCATGGCATAATACACTCTTTGTACATTCAGTAAGGCTGTATGCCTGGATACTCATCATTTGACAGCCATGAAGTCGTGAAACTACGATGCCCTGGGTATTTGAATGTCCTGGGATTTGTATTTCTCACTGGGAAGCCAGCATTCATATTTTATTTTCATAATCTAAGACCTATAGCCAAGTTATATGGCAATGACTTCAACTCTGAAAAGTCAATATTAATTTATAAAAGTAATGTCAAAAGTTATTTAATAATACAGAAGCTCCATCCCTTCTGTAATTCCAAAACTTTTTCAGAAAGTTTCAAAAATCAAAATATTTTTCATAATTCATTTGGCAGCAAAACCCAACCTCAACTGAATTTCTTTTGTGTCAAAACCTGACTGAACTGGTGTGAAGCTATTTATAGTCTTTGCATATCCTACTTCATGTCAATATTTACACATTTCACGAAAGAATTATTAATGTGTTTGATGATAGGGTATTTCTCCAGAATGCAGTGGGGTATTACACACAACATGTGGTTCTTTCATGCATTATCTTACCTGATCTGTAGTCATACTCTGAATAAGGTATCCTTAAACCACATTATTTGAAATGAGAAACTGAGGCTCAGTGAGGTTTCTCAGGGTCATGTAGCTGGTAACAGACATAGCTAGACTTGAAAGCTAGGTCACCTAATAATAATTTTCAAGATCAATAAGGAGGTGGGTGCATAATTAAATAATGTTCACAATACCCAGAAAAGCTAGAGGCAGGGCATGTAGATTTCCAGGTTCTGACTTTACCAGATCTCCACCTAATCATGTGCACCCATGTCTTACTGTATTGTATGCAGTCATTCTCCATCTAAATACCACCACTTAACTTCTAAACCTCCACTTACCACACCCTAGTCAAATATCCTAGATTAAGAGAATAATAATGCCCTGACTCTAATGACAGTCCAAGAACTTTACTAAGCTTGTATACCCTGCCACTCTTGCCTTCTTCTCACTTTAAGAAAATTTAAAATTCAAATGACAAACCTGCAAATGTACTTGGACATGAAAATAAATCCAGATCATGGCCCACTGAGCTTCAAAACCCTTTCCCCAAACCCACTGTCCCTGCTATGGTCCTGCTATGTGTCCCCCTCAAATTCAGATCTTGAAATCCTAATCCCCAAGATGATGGTATTAGGACATGGGGCCTTTGGAGAGGTGATTAGGTCATTAGGTTGGAGCCCTCATGAATGGAACTGATACAGGAAGGTTGACTCCAAAACTGGGGTCTGGCCTGAAGGCCAAGTGGGTTCTTGACCTCGCACAGGAAAGAATTCAAAAGCGAGCCCAGAGAGTAAAGCAAAGCAAACTTATTAAAGTAAGAAGAGAAAAAAAGGAGTCAGTGGCTATCTCTCAGAGCAACAGACAGCAGCACCTTGTGAGTTTCCAGGGTCTTATTTTATGCCTTCTATTTTATTTTGCAGAGGGAGGACTATTCGTAAGATTTCTGGGAAAAGAGTGATGAGTTCCAGGAACTGAGGGTCCCTCCCCTTTATATATAACTATATAGGGTACCTTCCAGAAGTTGCCATGGCATTTGTAAACTGTCAAGGCACTGGTAGAAGTTTCTTTTAGTATGATAATACATTATAATTAGCACATAATGAGCAGTGAGGGTAACTGAGGTCATTTTTTGTGGCCATCTGGGCTCTAGCTGGTTTTGGTGGATTTCTCCCGTCTCCTGTTCTATCAGCGACCTTGGTTTGGATCTTATGACTCATTGAGCAGGGTCTGCTGGTTCCCTATCTCAGGATTAGTAATAAAAGAGGCCTCAGAGAGCTGTCTTGTCCCTTCCACCATGTGAGGACACAGGAAGAAGGTGCCATGTAGGAGAAAGTGGGCCCTCACCAGACACTAAATCTGCTAGTGCCTTGATTTGAGACTTCCTAGCCTACAGAACTGTGAGAAATAAATTTCTGTTGTTTATAAGCTATTCAGTTTATGGTATTCTGTTATACTAGCCCAAGCACGATTTCTCTTTTTCTTTCTCTTTTTCTTTCTCTCTCTCCCTCTCTCCCCTCCCCCAAACCTTCCCTGAGAGCACACAGTGGGAAGGACACCATCTGCAAGTCAGGAGGAAGAGTCCTCACCAGAACCCAACCATGTTCACACCCTGATCTCAGACTTCCAGTACTGTGAGAAAGTAAATTTCTGTTGTTCAAAGCCATACAGTCTATGGTATTTTATTATGGCAGCCCAAGTCAACTTGACATTTGGGATGCAAAAGATTGAAATATATCACTAAAACTTATTGCTCCAGGCTAACTGAAACTTTATACCCTCTGATCAGCATCTCTCCTTTCCCTCTCTCTCCTCCCGTCAATGCCAGCCTCTAGTAACCCCCCTTTCTACTCTCAGTTTTTATGATACTGACTCTTTTACACTCCACATATAAATGACATCATACAGTCCTTGCCTTTCTGTGCCTGGCCTATTTCATTTATAAATTTTAGTGATCTATTTTATTGCATTATTAGTTAATAATAATGTGTTATACATTTCAAAATTGCTAATAGATTTTTAAATGTTTTCACCACAAAAAAAAAGGTAAGTTGATGAGGTGATGGATATGTTTATTAGTTTGATTTAATATTTCTACAAAGTATACATAGATTGAATATCACATTGTACCCTATCAATGTGTACAATTATTTGCCAATTAATAAAAATAAATAAATTTTTAAAAGACTGAAATATGTTGGTTCTATTAGAACTCCTTACATACTGACAAACACTAGGAAATACTACATGAGTATATGGCTTTCTAAAATTAAAAAAAAACGGTTAAAACAGTAATCATCATTCAGTGCCTACAATATATTGTATAAGTTGCATTATCTCCAATTTCCATCATACCCGTGTGTTTTATTCATGTAATACCTTGAGTCCAAATGCCTTAGAAAGTTGTCCAGAAATGACAACCGAGTCAGTGGTAAGGTAGGTTTTCAAACCCAGGTATGTTTAAAGTGAAAGCCTACATTCTCTACCCCTATCAATTTTACCTTTCTATGAAAAGAAGAAGCACACACATTAGGTTTTAGCAGAAGCCAGAGGAGGCCTTTCCAATATACACAGAGAAAGTTGCTTACCTGGCATGATAAAGTATTTTACTCAGCCCAAAATATCTCCATTATTCATGCCTGAAATTCCACCATCATAAATTCACTCATTTACATCGAATTCTGGCTGTTCCTAACATCTCTTTCAACTTGCAAAAACTCAGGTAGAAATAATAAATGAAGTTCCAAATGCGTTGGGTCCAATGTATTTGTCAATTCTGTTCAACTAACAAACATAAAACACCTGTTATACACAAGGGACTGTGTTAAACTTGCCAGGAATAAAAAGACACATAAGACACTCTAGGTCCCTTATAATATAGAGCTATCAGCTATTGAGAGGAGGAAGGTGGCACTAATAACGTCTAAATGAACAAAGGCCATTCAAGTAAATTACACCAAAAAAGTGAGTATTGACAAGTGGTTAAGAAAATGTCCCCAGGCATTAGGACTCCATACAGATGTGAGCACATAAATGTTAGTTTTTCACTATTTGAATTTGTCGTCAAGTGCATATTCTACTTTTTTAAAAAAGATTAAGAGTAAAAAAAAGAAGTTAATTAGATCTAAATCTGAACTGAATCTGAATGTCTCTCAGTTGCTACTGCAGATTTCAATACACAATCTTTCTAATTTTCTTTTACTTTAACCAGCACCTACCAAGACAGAACTTTGTGTTTTCCCCTCATCATGCATTTAATTATGCATGATGCCCTCAGAGTTGTCCAGATCTTTATGAACCTGTATTCATAGGTACAAAGGCCCAGTATTAGGCACACAGTAGCATTCAAGGATGATTCAAATAGATAAAAGATTTACAATCAATGTGCTATGAGGTTTCCAATACAAGGAAAGGTCATAGCTAGTTAGAATGTGATCAGGTTAATCTTCCCACCTGCCTGCAATAGAACCCAGATCCAGACTGGCATCTGGGTAACCCCACCCAGAGGATGTCACTACATGACTACAGACAGTCATGAAGCCAAAATGCTAACAAGAACTCACGTATCACCCAGCACCCCTGGCTTTCATCACAGAGTCACCTAAAGAAAACAGGAGTAGGTATGCAGTAAATTAAATAAGCCAACATAACTATGGAAGAGATGCCCTGGGCACATTGTAAAGACAATGTTCCCTCTGAGAGCTGACGGAGGTAGAGATGGTTGTAGGCTGATGCAGACAGGCAGGGACGTTTCCCTTACAAATCAGACACTCAGGTTTACCCCAGACATTTGCTTCCCTAACAGGAGCAGTACTGCTCAGGTTTAGTTTTCATATTTCCCTAGTGGTATTCTCTTGACACTTATTACAAGCCAAGTAGCAATATAGCACTGTCCTCAAGGGAGAATAATCTCTCGTTTTGGCTGTCATGTGAGAGAGAAGGCAGAGGAAGGAGGTTATTTGTTCTTGTTGTAAATTTCTTTTCACTTTTTTCACAGCCAAGTCAGAAAAGAGCAGAGTGGTGGAACTTGCAAGTGTGCACAGCTGGTGAAAGGATGCCATGTTTTCTGCACAAGTAGTCCACTACCTAGCAATTAATTTCTAAATCCATCATTTAATTATTAGCTCTAAAGGACACTGAAAATGAACACTACTGCACCATTTACATATTTAATCAGATTAGACCGTTGACTTTCAGATCCTGGCAATTAACTGGCCTCCATGTCCCCTTTTCAATACTTAAATGACTCATCTCTTATACTGGGGTGCCTGTGTTCACTCCATGATATTTTACTTTGGAAAATTAATTGTTCTATTTCAGCATCATCATATGGACAGGCTAATGCAAACAAACTTACCTCTTGCTGTCCTAAATAACAATGACTTCATGAAGAAGCTGTGTAAGGTTCGAGCTAATGACGTATGTTTATAACTACAAACACCCTATTTTCCCTTTAAATAGGAAATTAATTAAGTGAAATTAAATGAACCTGCTCTTTTTCCATTGCTATGAGGTCAATGAAGAAGGCATTCTTCCAACTGAATATAATTTCTGCTTATCTGTTAGCTGATTAAAACAGCATGTAATACAATCCCCAGATATAGTTCTATATTTCCAGGTATTATCTAAAGATAACTACAAGTTTTAACTGGGACAGGCTAGATTTGAGACTCAAAACAACACTGACGACAAAGAAAAGCAGTTCTAATGTATTCTTATTGTGAAATACTCTCTGGCATTGGCAAAGACCTCCACAAAGTCTCCAAACTTTTCTGAAATGATCTCAGATGGGACCATTTGGAAACCAGATGGGACCAGGAAAGTGCATAAAGTAGGTTGTTCTCTTAATGGTGTAACTGAAAAATTGTAACAGGCAGAAAGTCTAGAATGGTTTAAGCACACAGTCTCTAAAGTAAGCAAGATCTGGCTGTGTGTCTCAGGTGTGTCATTTAATGTGTGATCTCAAGCAGGGTACTAAGTTTCCCTAAATTACAGGTACATCATCTCTACAATGGAGCTGATGGCGACCAGCAGGATTCAAGGAGATAATGCAGGTAACAAATTTAGCCCAGTGCCTGGTACATAACAAGAGCCAAAGTAATGTCAGTGTTTATTTTACTAGCTCATTGTTAAGCTATGTATTCCACCAGCCTGAGGCCTGAAATGATTGTGGCTCTTATTAGATTTTAAAACTTCCAAATCTTACCAAAACTCAGAAGGCAAAGTTGGCTTTTAGTACAAACTCAACACTCAAAAACTGTGTAATCTGGAATTCTGTCTAGTTCAATCACGAAATACATAAGCTTGTTCCCACATTTTAAAAAATCAATTTTGCTGACCAGGTCATTCCCATTCACTCTGACCTAACCTACAAGGGTGGAATTTCAAAAACAATACATTTGATGGGATAGGCAAGCCTGTGACCTTGAGAGAATTTTCAGGATTCTCCAGAGTACCACAGACCAAGTCCTTCAACCTGGAGCCGACAAGAACTACTTCAGGAAAGAACAAAGCACGTGAAAGTTTCCAACTTTAATCATTCGATTTAACAAGCATGTGTTTAGGGTCTACTTTATGCTGGGAGCTGGACTGTTTCTTCTTCTCCTTGGTTTTTTTTTTTTTTCTTATGATGCTCCAAAAAGTCCCACTAATCAAGCAGAAGAAATTATCTGGATACTTCTCAAAAATCTCAAATGCTGAGTTTCTGATGCCCTCAGCAGCTGCAGCAAATTACAGCAGGGACACAGGCTTGCAAGGAAGGTTTTGAAAATTCAAAAAAAAAAATCTATTTTTAAAAAAATTTACTTTTCCAATTTTTAAAGAAATTCATGCTTAAATTAAAATTTTTCAGACAATACAGGAAAATACAAGTAACAAATAAAAGTCTCCCATTGTCCCCACATCCAGAGATTATCACCGATAGATACTCTACAGCTTTTTCTAAGCAAACATATATAGATATTATACATACATGTAACTGCAAGCTGCTTTTTTACTAAATATAAATTATGTCTTTCCATGTCAATAAATAAGGTTTTAAATGTGCCTTGTCACTGTTAATGATTTCATTGTTTCCCACTATATAGAGGTACCATGTTATATTTACCAAATCCTCTCACTAGACATTTAAGTGATTTTCATTTCTTTTTCATTTTTTTATTTATTTACTCAACAACTAAGTATAGAGCACCTGCAATGTGCCTGGAACAGTTTCAGATGCCCGGGCTACTAAAGCCATGAGCAGGAGTGGCAAAGTTTCTGTCTTCGTCAACCTTACCATTAGAGGGGAGGGCAGTAATAAAATAAAGTGGGATAAGGGGACAGAGAAGGACAAGAGATAACTATGTTTGATAGTCAAGAGATACACATATATTTTACATATGCTTCTTTGTGCATTTGTTCAGTTACCAAAACTGGAAGGTCTTGATTTTTTATTATTAAATTGTAACTAATTTCCTACTCTGTAATTAATAATCTGGATGAGATGGTTCTGACATTTACACAATGCATTCTAGGTGGGCTCTCATTGTCCATGCCCTAAAGTCCTCTCTGGATCAGGTAGCAATAAGAGGAAATGAGTTTTCCTCAACCCCTTGCTCCGTGCTGCCCACACCAAATGTCAGCCTTTTAACCATCAGCCAGAGGTGTCTTCACTCATTCCAGATGGAACCAGAGTGTTTTCACAGGCATTTTTCTCCTTTCAGAATAAAAAATTACATAAGCAGCTAACATATTGCTTCTTACCCAAATGCATGCTGCAATTAATGAGCTGCGGTGGTGGTTGTGGTTAATATTTGAAAGCCACCCACCTAGTGTCCTCATAAAATATTTGCTTTTCTTTTCTTACTGGTGGAGCATACTGGAGTATTGCCTCTGTTCTTCAACAACCCGGGTATCTGAAAAACCAAGCAGCTCAGGATTTTGTGTGTTGTCAGAATCCGTAGTGAATTCAAAGATGAGTATTAATGCTGGAGATCAGCAAGGACATGGAGAAGAAAAATCTCTGTTAGCTTGGATCTAACAGTTCTATAGTAAACTGTCACTGCCTGCTGCTTCAAAAGCACCATCAACTAGCAGAAAGAGCAGAGAGACCTTTAAACATCCCCTGAAAGCCAGAGTATAAGTGATGTAACCAAACAACAACTAATACTTACTGAGTGTCCTGTATGTGCTAGGTGTTGTTCCAAGTGCCTCACTTGTAGTAACTCACATCTCTAGAGATAAGCACTATTATTACTCTCTTTTTAGAGAAAAGGAAACTAAGGCACAAAGAAGTTATTTGCCCATATGGTAGAGCATCATCCATACATGTCCTGGGCACAGACCACACCACACACACTACACACACAGATCCCATATACATATGTACACCACAAAACACACCATACTCCCCCACATCCCACACATATCACATACCACACACACATGGCCCACCTTACATACTCATACCACACCCACGTATACCTCACACAGACACAAACCACACACATGTACACCACAACACACATGCCATACACATACTCATACACACATTCTCCATGCATCGCCAAACTGAGCTAATAACTAAGTAGTAAACACCAAGGGCGGACTACTTATGAGAGGATTTCAAGATATGCTAAAGTTCATCCCTTCTTCTATGAGGTGGAGGTGGCAGCATAGATACTTCTGAGGATTGGTTTGAGAAGTATCTGTGATATATGGACAAAGGTTTGGTGACCTGTCAAAGGTGCTATTCTGCTGCTCATAGGGTTCAGATGAGCTTTATTCAGGAGGATAAGTTACAGCCACATCTCTCCACTCAAGCGTCTAACACCTTACAGCCTGTCCACGGAGTACTTTCTTGTAACTGGAAACGTGGTCCTAATCCTTCAGGCTGGAATTCAAAGCTTTCAGCTATTATATCTCCTGGGACTTTCCCACATGAATGTTCCCCCTCTGGCATACTAAAGGACTCTTGTTCATTTTGTGGACTCCTGCCTGTGCCTGAAAAGACCCTCTTATTTTTTCCTGTCTAAACCCAAACCATCCACTCTGGCCTGACTCAATCTTTCCACTACAATGAAGTTTCCTCTGACTTTTTCATCCTCTACAAATCTCTCCATCCTCTAAACTTCTATAGCATGTATTATCTGTCCTACCAGTTTGGCATTTTGATACATGCAGTACCATATTGTTAGCTATGTCAAAAGATAAAAATGCTGTATTGTATTCTAGCTGCCTGGAGACCCTCTACCCATTTATTATTCAGTGGCTGTCATTGCTTTAGAGGGATGGCAAAACAGCAATTATTGACTTTGCAGCTCAAAACTGGATTTTGTAACATGGAAATAAATGGACTCTTAAAAGAAAGGTGCTTTTGATTTGCGAGACACCAGCTTTTTGAAAGAGAAAGGGTTAGTTGGGTTCTAAAAGCTTGCCTTCAGCTAGTAAGAAGTAAGACCTAGTAGATATATAAAGTTTATTTGATAAATCCAGTTCTAGGATGAATTCATAATTGCATAAAAGCAAGTTTTCCCATCCAAAGTTAGGAAAAGTGCAATGGCTGAGAAAGGAGGGAAAACAACAGAGGAGAAGTGATAGCTTAAATAGCCAGGCAGTGTTGCTTACAGCCTGCAATCTTCAGATGTCCCTACACATAGAAAGCCTGGGAGAATTACCATCAAAATGTTATTTTGGCAGTATGTCTACCATGAGAAGGAGTAGGGTCTACCCCAAAGTTTACCAAGGTACCAGAGGGACATCCTACATGGCCTAACTTAGTTGATTGCTCATGCACTCCTATAGATAAATCATCTTAGCGAGGCACACATCATTTAAGTTTACACGAGTAATGCCCTTTCAGGTGATTTCATCTCTTTTCCTCAATCTGGTATATGTGTACAGACATAGCCTAAAACATATTTAGTTACACAGTAGGATACATACATGATTCAATATA
This sequence comes from Lepilemur ruficaudatus, assembly GCA_963574885.1. NCBI lineage: Eukaryota > Metazoa > Chordata > Mammalia > Primates > Lepilemuridae > Lepilemur > Lepilemur ruficaudatus. Next base: position 38,161 of record CAUYRT010067300.1, on the reverse strand, counting down.
CTAAATTGGGTATATAAAGTGAATTCTTTCTGCTTTATAGTTGCAGAATAGATTTTGCCAACCCATAAATGATTTGGTATCATTTGCTCATGACTGAATAGAATTGGCCATTTGTCTAAATTTACACACTTTACAGATTTTCCAGTTGGAGGTATTTCTTTGTACCACTTCTATTTTTTTTCCATTTCTTATATTCTTTTCCAAAGAATCACTTCATACATCCTTGTTACTCTTTGATATCGCAAATAAAGCCTTTTCCACAGGCAGGGTATGTGGCAGTCTTAGCTCTCCAGAATACAGGCAGGGGCCAGGAAAGAAATTTAAAAAAAAAAAGTTGTTAAGTGTACGTGCATTGACATACACTTGCAAAGGAATAAAAGCCCTTTCTAGAGTCTTACTCCAACATAAGTTAGGTTATCTGGTTTTCTAGTTCACAGAAACCCAGAACTAGAAAGTTAGAAGGTTGGGAGAAACTAGAAGAGGGACAAACATTGATGTAGCAGGAAAGGACAGCAAATAACATGGAAATTCTGGAAAAGGTCCTAAATCCTGGAAATGATAGAATAGTTGCTAAGTGCCCCTATATCCTAAGGCAAGTGCAAGACCATCTAACAGGAACTGCTAGGTGATTATAAAACAAGTTCAGCCAGCAGCAGCCCAGCATCCATCTGCAAAGCATATAAGAGTTGAGGGGAGAAAGGTTTTGAGAGAAAGGATTTCTTGGGAGAGGGATACCAGTGCCTTGTGCATTTCCCAACCCAGTAGGGGAAGAAAGGGAAAGACATCTCTTTTACCTTCAACCAAATGAGAGAAGCTATAGTGCCTGCTATTTGTCACTTGGAATACAGACTTTGATATCTGCAATGATGGACATATTTCTCTGCATTATGGTGGCCACTAGCCACATATGACTACCGAGCACTGTAGCATGGCTAGTGAAGCTAAAGAGCTGAATGTGTAAATCTATTTAATTTTTATTCATCTATATTTAACTTTAAATGGTCACACATGGCTATGGGATACTTTATTGGACATCACAGCTCTAGTGTATTCTTTACAAATATTTTTAATAAGAATAGTAGCTAGTCCTTAATAATGTATGATGTACCAAATATTATATGAAACATTTTCCTTCTATTATCTTTTTGATCTTCCCAACAGCCACTTGATATAAGCACCATCATTATCTTGATTGTATCCATTAGGAAACCAAGACACACAGAGATTAAGGGACAGATTTAGGATAGAACCTAGGTTTGATTCCAGAATCTTTGCTTTTAAACATTGCTTTCTCTTTTATAGACAGGTCCCTTTAACTCTCCACCCCCATATTCATTCCTTTTTGTTCATGAGAAACAGTAGCGAGGACCATCTCCAAAGAATTCATTTATAACTTCTGTATTGTATCTTCTTTCAGTTACACAAACATCTAATCTTTCTCAACTACTTTGATATATATACATGTATTTTTTATACAGTACTTGTGAGGCAGAATAACTCCATTTGTCTTATTTTGTAATCATCTTTGTTGAATAGCAAGTGAATTCTTTGAAGATGAAAAGATTTTGAGCCTTGAAATATATGTTTGGGAGGTCCCTAAGTACTCTCATATGTTTGATATTCAGAAACCTGAGAACACATTATAACCTCTACCTTGGAAAAACTTCATTTGGTCCATGATGAGAGTGAGGCTTGGAGACTTTTTGACATGGTTTTCTATGCAGAAGGCACTTTCCTCTTTGATATATTAGCAAGCCATGGAGTTTCATTTGCACTTTTTATTTTCCAAATGGGATAATTATGTAAGAAGAGAGATTTGTGCTTTAATATTTTTATTCCAGGTGCATGGGAAACCTCTGTTGATTCTATATAAACACGGATATTCAGTGACTGGAGAAAGGCAATCCACTGATTTTGGGTTAAACATATACATAATTCACTATTCATATTCTACTGGTGCAAAGAACCATCGTTCCACAATAGCAATAATATAGCCCATGATTACCATAAATCAACAATAAAGCCAAGTTTAAGATGAAGAACCTGGAGTACGATTACCTGGACTCAAACCATGGCCTCATCATTCATTATCAATGTGACTTTTAGGCAAATGCTAAAATTAGGCAAGTGCCTAAATTTTCTAATCTGTAAAATGGAATTATTAATAGTCCTTGCCATACAGGGCTTTTTAAATAATAGCTTTATTGAGATATGATTTACATACCATAAAGCTCACCCTTTTGAAGTATAAAATTCAGGGGGTTTTAGCATATTATCAGTTGTGCAATTATCACCACTATCTAATTTTAGAGCATTTTTATCACTCCAAGAAAAACCCCGTACCTGTGTTTTCCCTCCTCACTCTGCCACTGGTAACTAATAATCTACTTTTTGTCTGTATGGCTTTGCCTACTCTGGACATTTCATACAAATGGTATCGTACAATATGTTGTATTTTGAGACTGACTTCTTCCACTTAACCTAAAGTTTTCAAGGTTCATCTACATTGTAGCATGTATTAACATGTTATTCCTTTTTATTGCCAAATAATATTTAATTGTATGGATACATTATATTTTCTTCATCCATTTATCATTTCATGGATGTTTGGGTTGTTTCCACATTTTGGTCACTAGGAATAATGATACAATGAACATTTCAGAACAATTTTTCGTACAGAGATTTTCATTTTATTTAAGTATTTATCTGTGACCAGAATTTCTGAGGCATATGGTTTTGATCTGTATTTTCCCAATGACTAATAGAGTTGAGCATCATTTCATGTGCTTATTAGCTATTCATATATATTCTTTGGAAAAATATTAATTCAAATCCTTTTCCTATTATTTTAACTGGGTTACCCATCTTTTAGTTGCTGAGTCATAGGGCTTTTTTATATATAGTCTAGATACAAATTTGACATCAGATATATGATGTGCAAATATTTTCTCCTATCCTGTGGGTCGTCTTATCACTTTTCTGATGGTGAACTTTGAAGGACAAAGTTTTTCATTTTGGTGATGTCCACTTTATCTACTTTTTCCTTTTGCTGCTCGTGTTTTTTGTATCATAGCTAATAAACCATTGCCTAATCCTAAGTCACAAAGATTTATGTTTATGTTTTTTTCTGAGAGGTTCTTAGTTTTACCTCCTATATGTAGGTTTATGATCCATTTTGAGTTAATTTTTGTATATGAGGTGAGATAGTCCGAATTTTTTAATGTGGCTATTTAGCTGTCACAGAACAAATTATTAGAAAGACTATTATTTCCCAATTCATTGAATTGTCTTAGCACTTTTGTCAAAAATCAATTGACCATAAATGTAAGAATTGATTACTTGATTCTAAATTCTATATTCCAATGATATCTATGTCTATCCTATGCCAATACAACACTGTCTTGATTACTATAGCTTTTTACTAAGATTTGAGATCAGAAGTGTCAGTCCTCTAACTTTGTTCTTTTTCAAGGTTGCTTTGTTTGTTCTGTGTCCCTTCCATTTTAAGATAATTTTAAGATCAGCTTGTCAATGTCTACAAAACAGACAGCTAGGATTTTGGTAGAGATCATGTTGAATCTATTTGTTAAATGTTTTGTTTGTTTGTTAGTATTTTTATTGGGATATTTATTTATTTATATATAAAAATAAAATAACATTGTAACTGTACCTTACACCAATCAAAATTCAGTCCCAGGTGTTAAATGCTTTGTAAGAAGCTGAATGATATAGGGAAGAGAACTGGGCTGGAACTTTAAAACTGTAGCTTCTCACCCTTTGAAAAATCACTTCCATTCTTAGGACTTCATTTTCTTCATTTGTAAAATACGGGAGTTGGGCAATGTTGATTTGAAAAATGCCTTCAAAATCAAGATTCTATGTATTCTCTAGCTCAGGCCTGAAAAGAATCTCAACAGTTTGGTAAAAATAGCCCAGACTTTTTTTGTTTTTTTTAAGTCAACTATTTTGACCTATGAACATTCCTGGACACCTGACAAACATAGTAACTCTAGAGATAGAGAAAATACTAGTTTGGAGAAATTCTTTCCTCTACTATGTTAAATGTAAGCCAAATCAACCAAACCACTTGTTAAGAACTTGTAGTTCTTCTGGGTTCTTCTGGGTTCTTATGCTGTTGTTTGCATAAATATTCATGTTTTATAAACTATATTTGGTATAGAGCCACATAAAGTAAAACCTGGCTATATGTTAAATAACTATTCTATAACTTCACCAAGCAGAACATAAAAGCCAAAGAGCACAGATGTTGATTACAGTTTTAATAAATATAGATTACCTCAATTGGTAAATATATAAATATTTAAATATATAATTACATAACTCATTTCTCCTAAGTTCTAAGGTGACATTCATAATAACGAACACAAGTACTGGCAAGTACCCTTGTTTCTTTCTTTTTATACTCCCTAAATAAACTTTATAGCATTAGCTGACTAGATATATTGGATGCTCACATTCAAATTTTCAAAAGGTCTAAATAACTATGGAGCATGGAGCATGTATCAGTCATGAAAGATACAAAGATTAAATATTATGCAGTCTTTATTTTCAAAGAGTTCACCATCTAATGTACTTGGGAGAGTTAGATATATAAGAAGATGACCACGATACAATGTGAGAAGTGCTGTAATAAGAGTACAAAAACTGTTTGGAGAATACAGAGGAGATACAGAGACTATTAACTTCCATAGAAAAGGAAGGTAAAGGTGGGAAACTGAGAAAAAAGGCAAGACTTCAGAGCTGATGACACATCTGTGCTGATACGTGACATGGGAAAGCAAGAAGAGTCATGTATAATTCCAGGATGTCTAGCTTGGATAACCTGCTGAATGGTAACGAAACTTTACACAGGTTATTCTCATCAACGAACAAGTTCTCATGATTTCAATGGAGCTGAACACCAGATAAAGAAAAACCCAAATCCATACTGCTTCCTCCCTCATCCCAAACTACAAGCAGAATTCCAAAGTACAACTTCGAAGTGGTTTTTATATTTCATCCAAACAATTAATGCTTCTTCACACAGCTACACAAATACCCGACCCTCACTGAGCAAAAGTCAAATAAAAACCAAGCTGTAATAAAGGTCAGTTACCCTGAATGATAAAATATTTATTCCTCTAATACAAACTTTCCCCCTCTTCCCTGACGGTGAATTTTTGTTACATAAGCAAATATGATTTTGCATTTCATGTCACATCAAACCAACAATTGCCATTTTCTCTGAAAAGTATGTGAGCAGAAGTGCCACTCTGCTAATTTCAGACAAAACAGATTTCAAAACAAAAAAGTTATTAGAGATAAAGGAAAAAACTGTATAATAATAAAAGGGTAATTTCATCAGGAAAACATAACAATATGTATACATCTAACAACAGAGACGCAAAACACATGAAGCAAAGACTGACGGAATTAAAAAGACAAACAGAAAATTCAACAAAAAGAGTTCAATACCTCACAGTAACGGACAGGAAACTGCGTTCGCCACCGCGGCGTCTCTCACGCCGGCGCTGCTGTCGCTCCCTCACGACGCCAGCCCCGACGGGCTCCCGCCGAAGGACAAGGAACCAAGCAAGGAGGCCTTCAGGCCGCGGCTGCCACAAAGCCGGCTGTTGCCCACAGGTCGACCCCTTATAAAGCACCAGGAAGCCGGAACTGGCCACGGAAGCTGCTCCCACGAGAGCGCCCTCTTCTGGAGGGGTGAAGGAACCTCATCGCTACGGACCTGGTACCCTGGTGCTCCGTAAAGTTAGAGGTTACCGGAAGTCCGCCGAACTTCTGACTCCCAAACTTCCTTTCCCGCGTCTGAGGCGAGAACTTGCCCGGGAGTCCAAAACAGGAAGTGGGTGAGGCCTATCTGGCTGGCCTGTTTGAAGACACCAAGCTGTGTGCCATCCATGCCAAATGTGTAACAGTTATGCTGCCTACCGGGAGAACGTGCTTAAGAATCCACTATGATAGAAAACCTTTCATTCTCAAAAAAATTCTTCCTGTTATTGGTAGTTCTGAACATTAGCTTTTTCCTCCCAAACAGACACACACACACACACACACACACACGGCCAAAAGGTACCCAAGCATGTGATTGCAAGTGGAAAAATAGGGGACAGAAATCAGGTATTGGCTGTTTTTCCATTTTAATTGGTGTGTGAATTTTTAATATAAATGTGTGGATGTAAAGCATTAATGCAAGTCTAAATGTTTCAGTGAACAAGTTTCTGTGGTTCAGCTTTAAGTAAAAATAGTTAAGATCATTGTCTTTTCCCACTCTGACTTCCCCTCTGTCACAACCTTATTGATAGTGAGCATATCTGTAAGTCATACATTTTATGCATCACAGCTTTTAATAAAATATACACTTCACTCAATAAAATATACACTTCAGTCAATAAGACTGAAAATATTACAAATATCATATGTTTTTATATGCATATGTGCTTAACGTATGCAACCAAAAAAATATATGTGGAAAATCAATATTATAAAGCTGTGTTAGTCTTTTCGGGCTACCGTAACAAAATACCATAGATTAGGTGGTTTAAAACACAGAAATTTATTTCTCACAGTTGTGGAGGCTGGGAAGTTCAAGATAAAGGTGCAAGCAATGTAGATTTTATTCTGGGACTTTCCTCTGGGCTTGCAGACAGCCACCATCCTGCCATATGCTCACTTGACCTTTTCTTTGTGTGCAGCAGGAGAAGAGAGAGAGCTCACTCAGGTCTCCTCTTATAAGGGCACTAATCCCATCATGAGGGCCCACCCTTATGATCTCATCTAACCCTAATTACCTCCCAAAGGCCTCATCTCCAAATACCATCACATTGGGGGCCAAGGCTTTAATGGGTAAATTTTGAGGGAATATAAACATTCAGTTCATAACAAAAGATGTGTGCCAAAATAATTGATAAAAGTATTATGCATTTAATGGTATTTGTGATATCTGTCAGCTCTTTAACATTGGTAATTTGTTGTGATTTATTTTCTTTTCTAAGTAAACATTCACTATCACACCTAATTTCTTGCAATTTTGCATTCTTTCTCTCAAAGAAGATCTCAATAATTGTATAAGCTTCCAGCCCCACAAAATCGGGACCTTCTCCTGCCCTTAACCTCACCTTCTTACCCCCAAATCCTCCAGTTCAGTTCTCATTCGAAGCTGCCCATTTTCAGCACAACACTCAACACATCACTTTCCCTGAAGTTCTAGCCAACCATGCATTTTCTATCTACTCTCAAAATTCTAAGTCACAAATCTCAAGCACGGGTTTGGTATTATAAAAGCAGAAATATTTTTGGAGTGTAGAGGAGGGAAAGAAGTTGAATAAACAAAGACTATCACTCTCAGGAAGGGGCAAGGGGGATAAGATTAGGAATATTTGTATGTTAATATTTACATTATTATATATTATATTAATATTCAATATTTACAACTTTCTCTACCAAAGGTTTGCACATGATTGAGTTACAGCCATATTTTACCCAGTACCACTACATTCCTCAAGCCCTCACTCAGGTCCTGTGGCTGAGTTTATCTTCACTCAGGGTTGATTTTTTCCTACTGGCCCTGCAGTCCACCAGGGCAATCTGGCTTTCTTCTGATGCCATTCAGTCAACCAGTCATGTCACTGTAGGTCTGCATTCCAGGTGTTGACTCTGTTCGAATTACTTTCCAGGAAAGCTTCTTAGCTCCAAAATGAATCAGTCAATATTAGTGAATTCTGAGTTTGGTACTAATAATAATAATACTAATGTCAATAGTTGCATACATGTCCCTTGGTCCACATATGTATTCATTTCTGTTAGGTATATCCTTAAAAGTAGAAAAGCTTGATTATACAGTATATGAGTGCTATATTTTATTAGATTCTGACTGGCAAATAGTTTTGAAAGTGTTTGTAGCAATTTACATTCTCACCAGCAATATAGGAGAGTACCACGTGTTTTACTTCATTGCCAACACTTAATATAAATAGTAATTTCATATTTAGCTTTTTGAATGAGATTTCTTAAAATAAAGCCCACTACATAAGCTTCTTCCCCATTTGTACATAAGAACACATTTATACTTATAAAAGCATAAAAATGTGAGAGTTACTCTTAAAAGTGGAATTCTAATGTATTTTTATTAGGGGCAAACCCTCTACCTTTCCACTTCTCACTCTTTCCCAGCTACCCCATTTGAAAGTATTATGATAACACAGGGAAAAACTAAAGACTGGTCAAGCTCAAAGAAATTTAACAGATTGCTGTGGCCATGTGATGCCCAGTGGAACCACACAGAGATAGACTACATTGCCTCTCAAAGCTTGACTGCCATCAAGTCAACCCACATCCCATTATGAACAGCTTTAGAGGAGTATTCTGATGTGAATTTTCCTGGAATTTATATGTTCTTTCAGACTCACCACTGTTTAAACAGAATTTTAGAAGTTTCTAACCATTCTTTATTTCTCAACATATACCATTTATATTCCAGATTGTACTTTAAAAGATCTTAGGTCACTTAAATTTTATTTCAGAAAGTAAAAATCAAATTACTTTCAAAGCATAATAAAACAATCTTGATTGAATAATTAAAGGTGTAGCAAAAACATTATAATTAAATTATCTTGGAAAAGAGGATTTTAAAAATACTGTCAAATAAACATGGAGCCAATTAGGACCTTTTTGCATTGAGTAAATACTGGTTGAAACAATAATGAAAAGAATAGAAAGTTTCATAAAACCTGTTCTTCTGAATAATTCACTTTGAATGTATTTGAATTTTAGGACTTCCTGTGATTAATAATGGACCTATATATAAATGTGTACTACAATTTATAAAAAAACACTATGTGTCTTAAAAGGATCATTTTACTAATGAACAAAATTATCGACTTGATGAGTAAGACAAGATAGAAGTTTTACTATAATACATTCTAATATAATAGTGATGCGTACTTATTCCTATATGGGGCAATATGACTCTAGAGATATTTCTCCTGAGATCTAAAACAGCAAATATGCAAAATCAATAATATAAGAATTCATCTCCATGGTCATAACTTTCACTTTTGCAGTACTGTACAAATGTACAAAACACTTTAATTTATCTCATTTGATTCTAAAGGTGATCTGTAGGGAATAAGTTCACATTATTGTTCTTGTTTTATAAAATTACAAGGTTCAGAAAGGTTAAGTGAAAATTCAAGGCCATGAACATTGTGATTGTAACAGGTGAAACCAATGCCAAGTTTCTGCTCCCTAGCTCAAGTGTTCTTTATATTGAGCAATTTTGGTTTTCTATTAATAGACTAAAACCAGTGACTATTTGGAGAAGGCATTACCCTATGAGTATGGACATCAATTGCTGAGTTTAGGAAAAGATTTGATATAATTTATAAAATATTTTATCCAGTTACTTTTTTCCTATGTCTGTTTTCTATATTCAAGACAGAAATATAAATAAAATGGTAAAGGGAGACGGTAACTATGTGCCAACTGTGTCTTTTTCTAACTAGTAAAACTAGAATAGGTGAATTTAATGGTAAACAAATAAGGGTAATAAGTAGAGGCATTGGGTATAATTTTGACTTGCAAAATCTCCTGGGAAGGAAGTGGACAACATAGCCAACCAATGACTGGGATTCAAAGGTGGTAAGGAAACAGCAGTAGCTTTCCTTCAACTGAACCAGAGTTCTGAACCAATTTTAGATGTTATATAAGCACAGACTGAATTAAATATACTGTGCAATGCTTGTACATCCTGACATGCCAGCCATTGTTGAAATTTAAACCTTCCAGGGAGCAGTAGATTCTTTAACATGACAAGGCAATGTACATGAAATATTTTCCTTTTGAATTCCCCATTACATTCCCACTGCTAGTTTGTAGTTTGGTGCAATAGTTTGTGTAACCTCTACAAGGACTAATGTCCCTTCCAACTCACCTCACACAGTAAATAGTTCCCCTGTGCCAAAACCTTTCAGGAAGATAAAGAAATCATTGCAAATAATGTAATGCCCTTCACCTGTCACACACACACAGCGACAGAGAGTAAATAAGGCTTTTGCTTAATGGACACTTCTCAGGTGGAAAGAGGGTAGCTAAGAAAATGTGTGTGCTCATATATAATTATTGATCTTCAGTTAAATAAAAGAAAACTAGATGCAGTCTAGCTGAGCACACTATTCTAAAAGACTGACTTCTCTCCAAGGATTTACCCACATAAATTGTCAAGCTTGTTGGACATAATCAACTTTCCAATTTCAATAAAAATAAGCACAGCTGATTCTGTCTTGACAACTTATCAATAAATAATGTTCTTAGAAAAACTTCTGCAGTTGGTAAAATAGATACAAGACTTCAGACTTCTGAAATATTTGGTTCCTTCTTAATCCTTTCGTCATTTTTTTTCACCACTGGGATGGCAAAGACCATATCTATCTTATTCAAACTTGTAATCCCTATGCCTAGCATGTTGTAAATATTCATAAAGAAAGAATAAAGGTAAAAGGAGGAAGGAGGAAAAACATACAGACCAAGCATGACCATGTTCATAAAGCACTGTCACAATAAAGACAGCCAGATGAATTTTTTGGATACTCAATGCATATAAAAGTTATGTTTACACTATACTGTAGTCTAGTAAGTGTGCAATAGCATTATTTCTGAAAAAATACACATACCTTAATTTAAAAAATACTTGCTAAAAGATGCTAATGATCACCTGAGGCTTCAATGAGTCATAAGTCATAAGTCAAAACAGTCAGAAGACTGTTTTGTCTACATTGAAAATCTGTTGTTTACTGTAGTTACCTTTATCAATTATCTTAGCTAGATCTATTGGCTAACTGGCTGCAGCTTCTGTATCAGCACTTGTTGTTTTATCTTGCACTTTTATATTATGGAGACAGGCTTCTTTCCTTAAACTTCATGAACCCACCTCTGCTAGATTCAGACTTTTCTTCTTCCTGACCACTCTGAATTGTCATAGAATTGAGGAGAGTTAAGGCCTTGCTCTAGATTAGGCTTTGACTTAAGACATTGTTGTGGCTGGGTTGCTCTTCGATCCAGACTACTAAAATTTTTTCTCCATCAGCAATAAGGCTATTTCACTTTCATATTAGTCATGTGTTCACTGGAGTAGCACTTTTAATTTCCTTAAAGAACTTTTCCTTTGTATTAAAAACTTGGCTGACTGTTTGGCACAAGAGACCCAGCTTTTGGCCTATCTTGGCTTTCAACACGCCTTCTTCAGTAAGCTTAATCATTTCTAGCTTTTGATTTAAAATGAGAGACATGCAAATATTCCTTTCACTTAACACTTAGAGAGGCCACGGTGGGGTTATTAGTTGGCCTAATTTCAATATTATTGGACCTCAGGGGAGACAGGGACTGGAGAACAGGAAGAGAGAGATAGAGAAAGGTTGGTGGAGCAGTCAGAACACACACAACATTTATCAATTAAGTTTGCTCTCTCATATAGACATGGTTCGTGGTGACCCAAAACAATTACAACAGAAACATCAAAGATCACTGACCACAGATCACCATAACATATATAATAATAATGAAAAAGTTTGAAAGATTGAGAGAACTATTGGAATGTGACAGAGAGACACAAAGTGAGCACAGGCTGTTGGAAAAATTGTAACAATAGACTTGCTTGATGCAGGGTTGGCACACATCTTGAAATTGTAAAAAATGTAATATCCACAAAGTTCAATAAAGCCAAGTGCACTAAAACAAGGTATGTCTCTAACAAGAACAGTAATGGTAAAATAATATTTACTGAGCACTGCTTATGTTCTAGGCACTATTCTAAGTGTTTTGCATGTATTAATCCCCATTTAATTGTCACAACTCAACAATAGGTATTGCTTTTAAGTCAGTGTACCTCAGCTTTTAAACATATAAATCACTTGCCCATGGTCACATGGCTAGCAAGTGGTACAGAAGAAAAAGAATATTTATATTTTCTACCTATTGTTCACATAGTATATGCTAGGTTTTTTAAAGAAATTTAAAGGGGACTAGAAATTACTGAGCATTTACTATTAACCTGGGATCCAGAGTTTTCTATTGGGCCACTCCTAAAGAGTGAAGATGGCCTTCCTTTCAGGGGCATATCCTCAATAAGCTTCTCAGTTTTCTAAGGAATGATTCCCATTTCTTAAGACACATGTAAAAGAATGCAGATTGGGATTTTTCTTGCTATTCTTTCCCTCTATTGTGCAAATATGACATCTGAATTTGAAAACTCATTAGATGAGTGTGATGGTTAATTTTATGTTTCAACTTGACTGGGCCACAGAGTTCCCAGATACTTGGCCAAATATTATGCTGGGTGTGTCTGGGAGGATGTTTTTGGATGAGATTGATGTTTGAATTGGTAGACTGAGTAAAGCAGATTACCTTCTGTAATGTAGGTGGGCCTCACCCAACCAGTTGAAGACCTAAATAGAACAAAAAGGCTGATCTTCCTATGAGTAAGAGGGAATTTCCTCCTGCCTGACCACCTTGAGCTGAAACACACTGTTTTTTCCCCTGCCTTCAGACTTGAACTGAAACATCAGCTCTTTCTGGGTCACAAGACTGCCAGCATTAAGATGGAACTGCATCATTGGCTCTCCTGGCTCTTAATCCTTCAGACCTGGACTGCAACTATACCATTGGCTTTCCTAGATCTCCAGCTTGCTGGCTACATATCTTGGAACTTTACCTCCATAATTGTGTGAGCCAATGCATTATAAATGATCTCTTTCTATTTGTATAGACATCCCATTGGTTCAGTTTCTCTAGGGAACCATGACTTATACAAACAGGTTTAGCAGAGGCTAGATGAGATACAGTAGAAAACAGTATTAATGAACCCAAACTAAAGCCCAAGGAAAAAAATATTTTTAAAGAAAAAAGCAGAAAAGACCACAGAGACATGATATACATATAAAGGATCTAACATACATATAGTTAGATTCTAAGAAAGAAAGGAGACAGAGACTAAAAGAAGCATTATTTGAAAAGTTAATGATAAAGAATTTCTGAAATCTAACGAAAGGCCTAACCCATAACTCAGTTTCAAGAAGTTCATTGTTTTGAAGCAGGATAAACACAAAGAAAACCACTCCTAGTCACATAACAGTCTAATTGCTTTAAAAAAAAAAAAGTGAGAGAGAGAGAATTTTAAGTTGGAGGGGGGCGGATAATGAAACATTTTTTTAGGGAGACAACAACTAAAATGACAGCTGACTTCTAAACAGAAACCATGTATACCATAAAAACTTGTAATTTCTATGTGATTATATTATCACTTTTTATATTTTTTATTCTTTAAATTGACAAATAAAATTGTATGTTTTTATCACGTATAACATGATGTTCTGAAATATATATACAATGTCTTTTTTAAAGTGCTAAAAGGAAAAAAAACTGCCAATGCTAAAATTCTACACCCAGTGAAAATATCCCTTAATAATGACAGCAAAAGAAAAATATTCTCAGACAGACATAAGATGAGAGAACTCATTGAAACAGACCTTTACTGTAGGAAATAGTAAAGGAATTTCCTTAGGCTAAAGGAAAATAATTTCAGATGAATTATTTTCACCAAAGTCCAGGAAAGAATGAACAACACCAGAAAAGGTAAATACAGGGAAATAGAAAAGATTATTGACTGTTTAAGGCAAAAACAATTACAACATTTTGTGGGGTTTATAACTTGTAGAGAAATAAAATAAATGATAAAATAGCAAATAAAATGTGAGCTATTAAAAATAACTTTAGATCATAATTGTTGCAATTGAGATCAAGTGAACAAATGTTTTTCTCCTAAAATCCTACTCCAAAATAACCCCATTTATAAATTCTGTACCCATGCTTTTCTGATAGACCATCAATATATATGGTCATTTCTTTTATCTTTGACTTTTTTTTATATAGTCTTTCTAAAATACAATGAAAAGAGATAAATTTATCTTGGGAATAAGCATGATCATCAGAAATCTGTTTTAGATTACAGGCTTTTATATTGCCCTTATTATACTAAAGCACAATTTTACTGAATTCCACATTGACATGCACTAAAAAAAATAGGTCAACAAAGTCTGTTTTTGAGAACATAGTTCACAACAAACCTATTTTTCCTCAGGACCAGTCTGCTGAAGGGTTGTTTTGTTTTTATTTGACTAACAATGTGAATTATGTATTTTATCATGTTAACTTCTTTGCTTTGTTTGATAGAAAGCTCACAGTGAAATCTGTGATTCTTTTCTAGGCAATATAAGGATTTATATACCCTGAAATTTATGTACTACATTCACTCTTGATTATAGCTAAGTTTTTCCCATGCTTAATTTCCCTTCACTAATATTTTCTCCTCTACTCTTATATATAATCCCAGTAATTGGATATTTTTGTATATAACTTCAAATCCTTTTTAGAATAAGGGAGGAAATAAATATATACATATGTACATATATGTATATATACATACATATACATTTATTCATTCTGGATTTTTTTCAAACATTTCCTTATTAAGTCATTGCAAGCCAAAAAGGAAATGTTTATTATATCCATTTTATATATGAGAAAACAGCATCAGTGACCAGCTCCAAATCACATGATAAATAATGAAGCCAGAATTCTCCCCTTTGCTCTAAAGCCTATAATTTTTCTTTTCTACCAAGCTGTCTTTGTCTCTCATTTGTTTATGGTACTATTCATTTATTCATTCATAGGATGTGTTCTTACTAACCATATACTCTGTGTCAGACTGGGGACAGAGCAGTGAATAAATCATTCAAAGTGCCACCTCTCGAGGAGCTTACAGGTTCTGTCATATCACTTTAGGTTTCATTTATAGGAATGTCTGGTTTGGCCAATTAGATGATAAGTCCTTGAGAGGGACACTACAGTATACAGCTCTGTATCGCCCCACTCCCCCACCCCACACCATATCAGCTCCTCCGAGATCTCCAGCTTCTGTTCTCATTAAATTCATCCAGAATGAGGAATTGGTGAAGCAGTTAGTGGAAGGTTTCTCTAAGTAATCCAAAAAATTATTAGGATAATAACAGGATATTATAAAGCAACATCGAGTTTAGTTCTATATAGTGAAAGGGAAAAGAAAACCACAAAGCCTACCTGAATTATCTCCAATTATACCGAATAAAAGGTAATTTTAGAACCAATTTGTCAAGTATGTCAATCTGCTATGACTTTTGGAAACTCAGATTCTTTTCATAACTCGATGTCTTGCAATTACTTCCTCAGTGTGAGTATGCCCCGAACAGTGGCGGAGAGTATGGGCTTGAGTGGTTAATGGGATACTGTCAGCAAAGAGAAATTGTCTAATTTCAGTTCATTCCTCAAACTCTGCATACCAACCCCTTGTGTCTGAATGCAGCATGTGGCTAAGGGGCACCATAATTTAATAAAGAAAAGGCCTCCTAAGGTTATATAAGAAGGGAAACTGGAAGTTTTTCTCAAGCTCACAGCTCTGTGCCTTGTCATGAAGAATCCAATGCCAGTGAGGACATGCCCTTTAACACATGAGCCTTTACTTACTTTTTCCTCTATAGGATGCTTTCCATCACCTTCAAGGTGTAACAGTAAATTTCAGGGGAGAGAGGGTAAGTTCTTTGAGCCTTCCAGGAAGTCTCTAATCTGAATGGAAAGGGATAATTTTCTAGTGATCACAGGCATTAGGATGCATAGGTCCTCCTCTGTCCCACTTTCAGAATTCACCTTTTTATCCTTAAAAACAGAGAGGGAGAGAGAGCTGAGATTTCATTAAAAGAACAAATGTCTTCCAGACCTGATTCTTCCTCTATAAGCATTAAGTACATTGTTGAACCTTCCCAGCCTCCATTCTCACACCTGTAATATGGGGACATTAGTAAAAGCTTCTTCACAGAATTATTGTGATGATCAAGTAAGACCTTATTTCAAAATGGTCAATAATAGGTGTTCAATAATATTAGTGCTCGGTGCTTTCTCTTCTGATGAAAATCCCCATTAATGAGGAGTTATGGAAACAGGGGACTGCATGACACAAGGCATGTCTCACTGAAATAGACATTTTAAGGGATAAAACTCTAAGATAATTTAAAAAATCATATTTATGATCCTCTTTTAAATGACAAGTCTGTAGATAAAATGATACATTATATGGTAAAACATAGGATAAACCGTAAAGTTCTAAATGGAAATAATAGTGCTATTTTAGTTACTGGCATAATCTGCCAAAGACAGTAACATGCTTTGGGGGATTTTCTGGCCACTCTTTTTTGAAAGATTATTATGTACCAGAAATTGTGTTGATGTTGTACCTACATTCACTCACTTTTTTTCTTCACAGTCATCCCCAAAAATGAGCATTTTTAACCCACTTAATAGTAGAAGAAACTGAGTCTTCGTGGGAGTAAATGATGTGCTGATGTTCCCACATCTGATACATGGCAGAGCCTGAACCTAACCCAAGCTTCTTCGAGGTTCTGCTGTCTCCACCTGAACACCCACAGCCTCCCAGATACAGAGAAGACAAGGAATGAGATAGAGGCAGTGAATTTTTTGTAGTTTCAAATAAAGTCTTGACCCAAGAGAAAGCTTCCTGTACCAACAAACCCAGTCATTCTGACCAGGACCAGCAGCTCAGAAAATATCTTACGAGCTCCATGAGGAAAACGAGATGTGTGCCATCCACAGGGAGAGGCAGAGATTCTGTTTGAGTAGAACTCTGACTGTGGAATTAGCTGGCAGCCAGTTGGTCATTGTTGATCACAAGGTCATTGTTCTTTCTCTTCAGAGGCTTCAGGGGGACAAGGAAATTTGGATCCCTCCCCTCTCCTGAGCCTTTACCTCTCTCAGTCCATGCGTAGAGCCTTCCAAGGCCTCTCTAATTTCTACAGAGTATCTTGTGGCAAGGAAACAATCTTGTCCAAGAGTCTACCCAAGACAAATTTGAGGAGACAGGATAACCATGCATCTGGGGAAAACCCTGGAAACCCACTGGTCACAAAACACACGATGAGTAGAAATGAATGACTGGAATCATAAACAATTTAATTTCTTTTCCGCTGCATTAAGTGACTATTGAAAGAATTTAGTTCTTCCTGAAACCTCCCAGGAACGCAAAACCATAAGCCTTCTGATGGTATTTTTTATTTTGCTCATCAAGGTAACCGTAGTAACCCCAGTCTCTCCTTTCAGTTTCCTCTCCTCCCAGCTTCCTTTTCTTTCCGCAAAGGGCAAGCCAGTGCCTCTAAGACACAGCTCCAATACACAGCTGCAATATGACTGTGGCTTTGCTCCCACATGCCGCTGTCAGGATGACATAGTGAACGAGAGATGGGGAGGGAAAAAGCTCTATTCTGCACAAGAACAAACCAGTGCTTAATCTAATGCAAACATAATTACTTTTAGTTAAACAAAAGGGGGAAACAAATAAAAAGAAAAAACTTGATGTTTACGGCATAGGCTGTCTGCTCAGAAGAGAACAATTATGTGGGCATCAGATAGGCATCACATTCCTCCTCTCAGCTGCTTCTCTTTGAAAACAAATCCGAAAAGTGTTTAAAGAGATGGTTAGAAACAGGAGCTCTGAGTCCTAGTTATTCTCTTCTTATCTTCAGTGTTTCCTGTTTTAGGTTCCCATCATTGCTCAGCTCTTTAGTTTGAATATTAATAAGATGTTGGCACTTTGAGAAATGGTATTAAAGTTGGGTGTTGGGAACAGGAATATTTAAAATTCTTTTCCACTGACACTTGCACGGGACTGATCCCTTTGATAATCCCAAACCAGAGAATGAGTCAGAGGAAATATTCATTTATCCATTTAACCAATATTTATTGTCAACCTACTCTGTGTCAGGTGTTGTAGTGGGGTGAACAATACAAAAATGAGGACCGTCCCCCTGGAGTATACAGTCTAGTGGAAAGAACAAACATGGAGCAAATAATTACGCAAATAAGTACAGAAAAGTACCTGTTGCTATGAGAACATATAACAGAGAAGCCTAAACTATTAGCAAGATGATGAAGGAGCATGGTCAGGAAAACCTTTCTAAATACTTTCAACTACCCTGAGACCTTAAGAATGAGAAGGACTTAGGCAGACAAAGGAATGGAAAGAGGAGGGGAGATAACTGTTAAGCCAGATGCACTGGCTCCAACACATTGAGAAGGCCCAAAGAAAGGAAGGGCCATGACACTCTTAAGAACTTAAAGATCAGTGTATTAGCTTCCTAAGGATGCTATAACAAATTGCTACACATCTTCATGGCTTAAAGCAACTGAAATTTATTCTCTCACATTCTGGAAGCTAGAAGTGCTAAATCAAGGTGGCAGCAGGGTCATGTTCCCTCAGCAGGCTGGAGGGCACAATTCTTTTTTGTGTGTTCCTGCTTCTAGAGGACCCAGACATTTCTTGGCTTGGGGATGTGTAACTCCAGTCTTTGCCACCATCTTTACATGGCCTTCTTTTCTCTATGCTTTCTCCTTTTCTGTCTTCTCCTGCCTCTTATAAGGACATATGTCATTAGATTTCGGGCCTACCTGGTTATTTCAAAATGATCTCAAGATGCTTAATGACATTTATAAAGACTATTTTTCCAAATAAGATCATATTTGCAGGTACCAGTGGCTAAGACAGAAACATATCTTTATGGAGAGCACAGTTCAACATCCTATAGTCAGTGTTGCCGGAAAGTAATGAGTTTGGCAGAGAGAAATATGGTTGTAAAATGAAGCCAGAGACACAGGCAAGGGCTACATCGTACAAACCTTGGGGGCTTTGCTGAGTGTATTAGTTTTCTATTTCTGTGTTAACAAATTACCAAAACTTAATGGCTCAAAATGATACCTATTTATTATCTCAGAGTTCTGTGGATCAGCAGTCCAGGCACAGCATGGTTTAGCTGGGTCCTCTGCTCAGGACCTCACAAGGCTGAAACCAAGGTGTCTGCTCTTCCAGGTTCTTATCTTGGGGCTCTTACAAGGATTCCACTTCCTCATACATTCAGGGTTTTGACAAAGTTCAGTTCCTTGCAGTTTTAAGACAGGGGACCACCTTTCCTTATCACGTGACTCTCCTCAGTTTCAAGAACAATGCTGTATCAAATCCTTCTCATGCTTCAAATCTCTGACTTCTGTTTCTGCTACTATCCTGAGAAAAATCTCTGCTTTTAAAAGCTCATGTTATTATATTTGGCTCACCTGGATAGTCCAAGATAAGCTCCTATTTTAAGGTCAATTGATGAGTAATCTTAATTACGTCTACAGAGTTCCTTGTGCCATGTAACATAACATTCACAGGGGTAACACTAGGGGGCAGAGCTCATGGGGCCTAAAATTCTGCCTGCCATATGGAGTATTTGTAGGACTATATAATGAAAACTCTGATACACCTTAAACTAAAAAATATCTGCTTCTACTACCCAAGGAAAGGGCATAGGGGGACCAAAGTTTTTCCTGTTTGAGTTAAAATCTCACAACTGTAATTTTTTTCCTCTTTCCCATTCTCTCCCTCAAACCTTAAAATTGGCTCAGTTTTTAGTTGTGTGACTTTGGACAGATTAAACTCTCTGAGCCTCAGTATTCCCATTATGTAAAATTGGGATAATTATTGCATGAATTCAGAGGGTTTTTTTGAGGGTTACATGCAAGGATTTAAGACAACATCTGACAGAGATTACTATTTTGACAAACGGACACAGAACAAATTAGAAGTGGTAGTGTCAACAGCCCTGGTACCAGAGTTTGCAAATCTAACCCTGGTTGCCACTAGTTCGCAAAATCATCTACATGTGCTCTGTTTCTTCTCTAACTAGAATTTGGCTAGATCCCTGCTAGAATTGGTTTTTATTTATAAGCTTTTGTTTTGTTTCCCATTTCATAGACTGTCTTCCTCTTAGTATCTGTGTATTTATGATCCTGTTCCCAGTGACTCTTTCATGCTCAGCATAGCCTGACTCCCCTCCCCACACCACCATGACCAACTTACATACAGGCTCCAGACTCTGAATTGAAAATAGACCCTGATCTTAGTGGACCCACATTTAGCATGTCCTAAGGCCTCTCCCAGCAGATGCCAACCCTCTTCTCATTTGGGAGGAAATAGTCAAAAAGATTAACAAGGAAAAGTGGAATCTTCCTCTCCAAAAATCCTGAAAACCAGTCCAAATTACCAGGAGCTATCCCAGCAGGGAGGTCAAAAACTAGGAACCTTCAGAATTCAAGCAGCTAAGCTTAGATAAAATAGCCAATGCAAACTAGGAATAATTATTGGCCTCCCAGAGATAACCACCTGTGAAACATCTTTTTCTTGTTAGAGTAATCAAAAGAATGAGAAGTTAGCTTGCATCTGGCGTGTCTGCAATAACATGACCCAGTGGAGTGCTTTCTTGGCTCAGACCAATGCATGATTGCTCTCCAGTGGCCTGGGAACCCGAATATCAATTGCAGGCATCGATTCTCTCTGTGTTAAAATGCAGACCATCCTGCAGAAGACTGGGCTTAAAACAGCACAGACTGATGAATTGGCAAAATCGTCTATATAAATTCATATGAATTCATCCAGGGATTAGACTAGGTGGGTGAAAATGGATTTGAATATTTCCCTCCAGACAAATTAGAAGCAAGCTCTCCACCAACCCCATGCATGTCACTGAGATAAATGCATAGTCCTACACCACTTTTTTTTGTGCAGTCAATAGCTAGAGTCAGGTAAGAAAATAGGCTCTTGAAAAAGCCTTCGATGTTTTTTGCAAGACGTCTCTCTGCTGAGCCACTTCCATCTGGGCCCTGCCAAAATCAAGATCCAAGACAAGAAATTCTATTTCAAGGGATTTTGTGACCCATCTTATTTTGGCTAATCTCAGTTGAATGAGTGCATCAATCATGTGTCTACTCTTGCATTCATAACACTTTGGCTTCTCCCAAGAGTTCATAATAACAAAAATATAAAGTTCTTAAGACCTTTCTCAAACCATCAGAGTAAATTGGTGAGTTGCCATGGTGAATTGTGCTTGCAAATAAATAGAATTAACTGCTCATAAGACTGGGAGACCCCTAATTTTCTGGGGCTATTTTATCAATTCATGCTAGATACTTCAGAACAACAGTTCTCTAGAAGTTGGCATGAGATCCAGATCACGTAACCACTCCTCTCAACAACTTCCTTTGCTGGATACCTCTCCAGTGTTGCAGATTTGATACAGGGAAAGGATCCTGGATTCAGAATGAATCGCTGCATCATTGTTAGCTAAGTTTCAGGCAAAGCAATCAGATTACATGAGCTAAAAAGGACCAGAAATCTAGCATGTGCCCATTGCTTTGAAGGTACTGAACATTGGCTTTACTTCAGATTTTAATTTGACCAATGAATAAGGAGATGATGGAGTTTCTACAAAGGTAAGAACTGAAAAGGCTAGGATTCTTTGTTCTATACAAGATGAAGGCTAAAGAAAAAGGTCATTGGAATGTTCAAAAATCTTGGAAGTCTCAGAGCAAAATAAGAAAATAAAAAATAGGAATATATGATGTTTACATTGTTTTTGGTTAATGTGGCAAAACTATTTATGTGTTAAAATTTAAGAATGTAGCAATACTCCACAGAACTAAAAAGATCACTTATTTTATAATGATTAATATTTTCTTCCTTCTCTTCTAAAATAGATATAATTCCTGATGAAAACCAGCATCTCACTTTATATTTAACTGATGCTCCACTGAACATTTTATTAGTAATCATTCACTATTTAAAATGTATATTTCAGTAATAAGGAACAGTTCACCAGACTTGAAAGAAAACCAACTTATCGAAAGTAGAAGAAACCTCCATTTTAATAATTGTGGAAGTTTCTCTATCCAGGCATTTTAAATACTTTCCAAAGAGTCCTTGAAATTTACTTTTTTGTATTTGAGAAATGTTTTAAATTTATAGAATTATTGAAAATACTGTAAGAGAGTTTCTATATGCCCCACAGCCAGTTCTCCATCTTAGTAACATACTAGTACAGTACCTTTGTCATACTTAATGAACCAATATTGATATATTATTAAATAAAGTCCATAGTTTTTTCAGATTTCCTCAGTATTTTTTTCCTAGCGTCCTTTTTCTCTTCTAGGACCTCACCTAGGAAACCACATTACATTTAGTTGTCGTGTCTCCTTAGGGTCTTCCTGGCTGTGACAATTTCTCACAGTTTTCTTGTTTTTCATGACTTTCACAGTTTTGAGGAGTACTGATCCTCAGTTGGAATTTGTCTAATTGTTTTTCTCATGATCAGAGTGAGTTAATATGCTTTGGGAGGAAGACCACAGAGGTGAAGTGTCATTCTCATCATATAAAAGGTACATATTATCAATATGTTATCCTTGATTATTTTGCCTAGGGTAGTGTTTGTCAGGGTCTTCCACTTAAAAGTTAATCCTTTCCCATCCCTTGCACATTGTACTCTGGGAAAAAGTTACCATGGGAAGCCCACACTTAAGGAGAGGTAGTTATGTTCTACCTCCTTAATGGCAGAGTACCTCCATAAAGTATTTGAAATTCTCTATTCTCTACCCAATTTAGTTTATTCAATCATTTATTTATATTAGTTAAGACTCATGAATATATATTTTATACTTTGAGTTACAATGCAATACTAATTTATTTGTTTTGTCAGTCAAATTGTTCCAGCTTTGGCCATTGAGAGTTCTTTCAGTTGGCTCCTGTGTCTCTTTGATATACATCCATCATTGTGGGGTGGGTGGTTGTTGTTTGCTTGTTTTTATGTCTGGATACTGTCTTTACTTTCTAGCACTACAAGGTGCTCCAGGTTGATCTTGTATGTTTCTAGCCCAGTCCTAGAATCAGCTACTTCTCCAAGGAACTCTGATTCCTTTTATTGAAGATGGATACATGTTTAAATCTGAGGAAGTGTCCCTAAAGATGAATAAATCAAATAACAACACAAGTCGATGGGGATTAATATGTAATAAAAAATATTTTATATTTGCAAAATGCTTTAGAATTTTCAGGTATGTAAGAATTTATTTGGTTCTTGCAGCTCCCTAAGAGGCAAACAGGATTAACAGCATTACTCCACTTTGCCAATGAGGAATCTGAGGCCTCGAGAATTCTGTGATTACCCAAGGTCACAGAGTAAGTAACCAACAAATCCAGAGCAAACATACAGATTTTCTACTTTATAATTCAGTGCTATGGTGTCATTCCTCCATGGGAGGAGAAATATAAAATGTAAGCTTTTCTATTTCTTTGTGAATTCTATAAAGTGAATAATATTACTATCAGAGGTGAAGGAAAATGTAAAAACTACACAAGTAAGTTGTGACTCTCAAAGGGCTACACCAACATTTTATGTTTATAAAATTTCTCCTTTCATTTAAAACTTAGACCAAGTCATATAGTCACCCCCTCTGTGGTACTCCCATAATTCTTTTTCTATGCCTACATTATAGAAAATTTTATAGCAACTATACTTGCTCAATTACATGTCCCTACCTCTAGACTATGAGTTCCTAGAAAAATACTGTGGTAAGCACTCAAAAATGCTTATAAAATGCATGAATTCCTCACTCCCACCCCACCATAGTGTCAAATTTCCTAATTAGCTCAACCCAAATTCATGACCTTCTCAAAAACTGTAGTAGTTATGGTGGAAATATTCATCTTATATCCATTATGTGGCACATTATATTTTTATTTTACATATCTTACTTTTCCATGGGATTGTAAATTCCTTAAGAACTAAAATTATAATCTGCAGACTCCTTATAAAATAAGGATGATCATGTCTCTTCCTTATCTGGAAAATAAGGATGATCATATCTTGCAAGACTATCATGAGATAATCCATAAATAAATCATGTAATATGGTAACTGACATAAAGAAAATGACTGTTAGCTTTTGTTTCCTCTCCATTTTTACTATTCTGTATATCTAACAGTTACTATTGCAGTGTCTTGCACATAGTAGGTGGTCAATAAATACCTGATGATGCATCATGAGTTCTGAAAGTTTAAGGAAAAGTTACTGTAGGTCAAAGATTAAAATGTAAGGCCTAAGAATCAGTTGCTAACTTGAGGAAATAGAAGTTCTGTTCTTCACATTGTCTCTGGCAAATGCATTGAATGTTGTTTTATTACCAGAGTGCAAAAAATTTCAATACAAATTATTGACATAGAATAGTAATATGGTGCCTTAAAGATCCCCAGAAAGATAGCACTTTCACTAACAAACGTTAAGGGAGAAAAGCTGGATTTCTGCCCAAATAGAAATGGAATTCTGCTCCTCCTCCAGGTTAGAATGGTTGGGGTCATTAAGTAGAGTCTGTATTTTATTTGACAAGCAAGGATGACAAGAGATACTTTCAGGAACATCCACTGATCAATAAGCTGCAAAATGCTGACATTATACACTACAGCGTATAACAGCTGGCTGCCCTCTCTCCCCTCGCTGTCTCCCTCATTGGGTAAAGCCTTCTTGCTCAGTGGTTTGTGATGGGTGATTCCACTGTTGGAGAAAAGAGTGGGTCTAGATGGGACATGAGATTTTCATAACAATAACTAAGGAATAACAATCTCATTTACTCTATCGTTACATTACAACCTTGTATTCCCCTAAACCTACTATAAATGCATAACATGATTTTAAAAACTCTCATAAGTATACATATGAAAATCTCTAAAAACTTAGGCTATTTGTTTCTAAAAGAACCCTTTTGTGAGAAAGCGACTGATGGAGCTTAAGATAAGAAAGGTTGAGGACAAGTAGGAGAATTAATGTGGAGGCGAATTGTTTAGCAGACACTAACAGAAGAGAAATAAGGAAGAGGAAAGGCGGTGTCGGGGGAGAAAAGTTAAAATGAAAGCAAACACGCAGAGTCTGTGAGATGTATTTAAATCTCAGAACCAAACTAGCTATCCAGGGGGAGCTGCTTTTCATCTTCTGAGTTGACACGAGCCTTTTGAAACCTCTGTGGCTTTGACCTTTCTTTATTGCCGAACACAGCCACCTGCCTTCACCCCTCACCCTAGCCTCTCAGCTGAGCTGCCAGAGAAGATGCCCTCGGCCACGCTGCAATAGCATGAGGCTTTTGCTGCTTTTACTTCAAAACTAGCCAGATTGTGAGATGTGAGTCTTGCAAGAAAAGGTTTTTCTCTCAGTGCCAGCATTTTTGGAGAGAGATGTAATACATCAAAGTGGAGAAGAGATGCAATCATGCAGGGGATGATTTCAAAAACTTTAATGAACCGTTTAAAATAAACTCATTTGAAGGTAATTTAACAACACCACTTTTACAATTAAAAATACTATTTTAGCATGCAAATGCCGAACATTAGTCCCACGTCAGGATGGAAAATGAAGAGAAACCGAGGGCCTTTTGAAACATGAATGCCATCTCAGTAATTTCTCATCACTCCACGGCACTCTTAGGCAGCCTAATGAAAGAATGAATTGATTTAAACAACATTTTGTTGGAGCACTGGGGTTCAAGCAATTAAATTAACTTGATGGTTGGTTGTAAGAGCCAGGCTCAGAATTGGCATCATATTGTTACTAAAATTAATTCTATCCTTTCCTAAGTTTCTATTTTTTTTTTCCTATTTATTCCTAAAATACCAACCAAGGGTTTCAAAGATTAGCAGAATACTTCATATACTTCATTGGTACTCTTTGATGTACTAACATTTGCTTGAAGATGTATATGGTAAGGCAAAATTATACTCTCTGGGAAAACAAATTGGATTCCAATGGCTGTCCCCAGGAATTGCAGTAGCAGCCGAGTCTTCCTTGGAAGGATAATAGGAATAACAAGCTGGCATGTAGACTAAGACAAGACAGCAATTCTCAATCTTTTTCTTCACCTCAAAACAGTTGACGAATCACATTCACGTAGCATATCCAGGGCTGTACCAGTTTACAGATCTCAGCATTGCTAAAACAGGCTGCAGGTTGCAGGCAATTCCCAAGGCACTGGCTAAAAAGTATAAGTTTCTCTTCCACTCAAGAAAGTATACCAGAATGCTAGTAAGTGAAAGTGACATTATTATAAAGATAATCTTATATAAGCTCAATTATTTAAAAAAAAAAAAAAGCAGGTCATAAATTTTGTACCTTAACTGTTACAAAAAGGAAAATAGGTTAAAAAATAATAGGTATAACATGTATATGCCAATATATATATATGCCAATATACATAAACATATTTTGTTACAAAGTATTGTTCTTTTTACAAATTTAAATCTAGTTTTTGAATATTAGCCTCAGAATAAAATACTAAAATCAGATAATCTTTTCATAATAATATAATTGGTAGTAATTTTTACTATGTTTGAGCTGTATTGAGTAGCATGTTCTAGGCACATAGTCTACATTCTCTTCATTAATTCTCAAGGAAACTCTGCAAGATAATATTACTGTATTCTCCTCCATTTTAAGAGAAACAAACTAAGTTCAGACTCACCCAAGATTTACAACTGGTAAATAATGGAACTAAAATTTGATCAAAGGTCTGTGCTCCACTGTGACCTGGTAGTCACGTGTCACCGATGCCATGGTCCTGTGAAAGAAAAAAATGAAGACACGAATATAGGGCTTTCATTTTTTTCTCTCATACAAGACCTCGTGCATCTCAAGGAGCACTGTCCTCTTTCAGAGAGCTCTCTTGGGAGGCTACATAAATATTCCCCATCAGGATGCGCTTGCTCAATGCTTGCCTCTTTGGAGAATAATTTTAAATCCAATTTATGAGTCACCTGAGGAAAATGTGTCTCATTTCCTCTCAATCTTTCAATGATCATACAAATGTGCCTTTAAATGCTGTCTCCATCTTGCTCATCCACCCAATCTCTGTAGAAATTTTTTAAAAAGGACTTACAACGTGTTTTTAGCAAAGACAGTATCTCTAAAACAAGCACATAACATTCTGAAGAGACTATTTTGAAGGGCACAACAGATGTTCAAAATTTTAAATTCTAATATATCTATTTTTTTATAGTTTTTACTTTTAGAGTAGTTTTAGGTTTACAGAAATATTGAGCAGAAGGTGCAGAAAATTCTCATAGACTGCCTTTCCCCACATAATCTCCCCTATTAACATCTGCATTAGTGTAGCAGATGGGTTGCAATTTATGAACCAATATTGACACATCACTAGTAACTAAAGCTCATAGTTTTACATTAGGGTTCACTCTTTGTGTTGTGACAAATACATAATGTCATATATCCACCATTAAAGTATCACACAGAATAGTTTTTTGGGGAAGCTGCCCCCTCAAAAAAATCCCCTATACTCCAACTATTCTTCTCTCCCTCCCTAACCCTGGGTCCCTGGCAATCAGTGATCATTTTATTGTCTCCAAAAGTTTTGCTTTTTTCAGGATGTCATATATTTGGAATCATACAGTATGTAGCCTTTTCAGACTGGCTTCTTTTGCTTAGCAATATGCATTTAAGTTTCCTCCATATCTTTTCGTAGCTTCAGTATATCTATTTTTAATTTGGCAACATGTTAAAAGAAGAAGTACAAAAATGTCATTCCACCATCTTACATCTACATTTTTAAAAAGTGCATGGAGGAAAAAACAGGAAGACAACTGGCTAAAATGCATTAGAATGGTGGGATTATGATGTGTGGTTTATTTCCTCTAATTTCCAGATTGGGGACTTTGAATTGTTATTGAGATATTTAGCCACGGTTCTAAAAAGCAAAGAGGAAATCGGTCATGTCTCTTTATTGTTCTTTTCCACTTATTTGGCATTCCAGTTAAATGCTTTTCTCCCCCCACCCCCTTTCCCTATGTCTGGTCTTTTTGAGCTGAGTTAAAATTTTGTGTATCTTTTGACTGGGAGAGAGGGAAAGATAAGAAGGGGAAGAAAACAGAAAGGCAAAGGAAAGAAACACATTTTAGAAAGAGTCAACAATGATCTTTCAGATAAGCCCACAAGTACTCATAGTACCCTTGCGGATTTATAAACAGTTATGGCCAAAGAATACAAACTTCATGGCAATGAATTAAAGGGAACCTAATCCTGCTGTGTAGTCCCTTCTATTCCAGGAAAATCATACCTTTCAGCCCAAATCAGGAAAAGCCGAGTTCTCATTATAGCTGTGGTATCTTGAGCCCTTTCTTCGTGCCAAAATCTGTGCTAAGCGTTGTGCATGCAGTACTTTATCCAATCTCCACACCAATCCTATGTGACAATTTAATAAATGAGGAAACCTGGGTTTAGAGAGGTTGAATAAGTAAGAAAGCTGGATTCAAAACTAGATCTGAGTAAAAACTCTGCTCATATCCACTACATACTGCCACTAGTTACAATATTTAATAATACTGTCCCCATAAAATCATTCCTGCCCCCAATTTTATTTTTTTTCCTCTGTAGCCAAGAGTTCTCATGGACTGAAAGGGAAGGGTGTTTGGGCCAAAGACCACCATTTAGAACCTGTCCAAAGTCTTCCCACATGAAATGGGAGGATTAAGTAATTAACATATTTCTAAAAGCCACTGAATGAACACACTTTAGATCCAAGGTTCCCTAACTGGTGCAGCCTGAAGGGTTTTGAAGACAATTAAACCTAGATTCAAATTCCAGCTCCAAATTCCCATTTCCCATGCTACTGATTTATCTTCCATTGTCACATCTATAAATTGGAGATCAAGTAAAAGGATTGCTAAATAAAATTCCTACTCAACCAGTCGTTCTATTTGGAAATGTAATGAAGCTCTTTATTGGGTAGAGATAGGAATGTGAGGCTCAAAAAGTTTGACATTGAGTGGCATTCCTACCTCCTGGTGGAATAACCCTGGGTGAATTTCTTAACCTCTGTGTCTCTGTTGCCTCATCTATAAAATAGAGATAATGCCTGACTCTGGAGGTTGTTATGAGGATTAAAATGGGTAACTGTATGTAAAGCACATAGGGCGATGTATATCTTATAGCAAGAGTAAAACATTATTCCTCAGGTTGGTTTTAATGAGGCTATTTCTCCAAGAATTGGGACGGTAGGCAGAGAGTGAATAACCAACATGAGAATAACACAGAGGCTGTTTCTATGATATGAGTGAAGGTCTTTCTATTAAAATGCTGGCATAGAAGCAAGGACAGGAGAGTTGCAGACAATAACCAGGCATGTTAGAGTGAAGAAGGCCACGGTCATAGTGAGGAAGAGGATATACAACCCACAGTGAGTTCACAGTGCATATGCCAAGCGGCATATCTTAGGAGTGATGGCTTGCTGAAAAGGACCCTGGCTTTGGTATCAGATAAACCATGGATCAAATCCGGTCTCATTACTTATCAGCTGTGAATTACTGAGAAATTGATTGAAACTTTCCGGGCTTCTGATTCCTCATCTGTAAAATAGGAATATGATGTGTCTGGTGGCATTGTGAGGATTAAATTAAGAGAGCTCACATACGTAAATTACCTAGAAATGCCTGGCTGACCTAAAATCAGGATTTATTAATTTCTTGCCTCTTTGGGGAGCTAATTACACCAAAAGGAGAGGATAATAAGATCCTTTATCTACACATCATCCCTGTCAGGAAAAATTATGTCACTACATTCTATTCTCCGCTCAAGTCCTCCTCAACAAGTGAAAAAATAATGAGTAACCTCGAATCACACATTTTACAAAGACACAGCAAGGAATTGGCTATTCATTTACTTTGACCCAGTGTGATCTTTCTTGTGTCATCATATCGATGAGTCTTTTCTCAGCTTTTCTTTTCTAATTGGGCAATGCTTTTTCTGAACAAATTTCCGTTAGTCCACTTTTCCCACACATCTGTAGGTCAGGGGGATCCAGAGAACAGGGAGGCACCCGATTTTGCCTTTCAAAATGAACCAACTCAAGTGAGCCACCTTTCCACACCAGGGGAAAACCCCTCATGGGCTCGATATTAATAAATTAAACTCAGCTCCTACCAAACTCATTTATTTTAATTGAACCCAGTTTTTCAACGCTTAATTTCAAATTGAGTTGAAAACCACCCCCAGTGTCCGTGAGAGTCATCTGGTGGCAGCCCCATCTCTGATACCCCAGCCTGGCTACCAGTACTTCTGCTTACATAGTCTGGGTCTGGGCAATGGGATCTGGCTATGAACTCCAACCCATGCTTGGGTGAAACTCACCTGTTCACCAATTTCTCTCAGCACATTTTTTCAATACTGAGTCCTGAATTCATTACCTAAATATTTTACCAAGGTCCCTTGATTTAAGACCAGTTTCCCTACCTCATGCCAAGAACTGCTATTCAATGTTAGGCACTATCTTTCCTCCCCGCAGGACGCAGATTGACACCTTAGTAGGAAAGTTGTAACAGACTAAACTTGAATTTCTCCCAAACTCCTTACAAGTAAGCAATTCAACCTTACACCCATTGGGAGTGTCACTAGCAAACAACAGAAAATATCAAGTGTCAGTGAGGTTATGGAGAAAATGGAATTCCTGTATGCTCATAGTGAGAATGTAAAATGATGCAGCCAGCATGGAAAATAATAGGGTGATCCTTCAAAAAATTAAAAATATAATTACTGTATGATTCAGCAATTCCACTTCTGGGTATGTATCTCAACAGAATTTAAACCAGGGTCTCAAAGAGATATTTGCACACCCATGTCCATAACAGCATTATTCACAATAGCCAAAAAATGGAAGCAACCCAAGTGTCCATCAATAGATAAAGGGATAAATAAAATGTGGCATACATATCCAATGAAATATTATTCAATCTTCAAAGGGAAGGAAATTCTCACACATGCTACAGCATGGATGAAACTTAAAGATATTCTGCTATGTGAAATAAACCAGCTACAAAAAAACAAATACCGTATTATTCCACTTATATGGACTAGGTACCTAGAATAGTCAAATTCATTGAGACAGAAAGGAGAATCGTGGTTTCCAGGGACTGTGGGAAGAGGGACTGGGGCATTATTGTTCAACGGGTATAAAGTTTCATTTTTACAAGATGATGAGTTCTAGAGATTAGTTGCATAACTGTGTGAATATATTTAATACTACTGAACTGTACACTTAAAAATGGTTAAGATAGTAAATTTTATGCTGTATATTTTACCACAATTAAATTTTTTTTAAGTAAACTACTCAACCTGCAGTCTAAGCACTTCTCCCCTGTGCTAATCACAGATGCTGCTGTCCCACCAGAATGTAACTTAGTCTACCACTTACCCCATGGGCATTCCCACCAGGCAGCTGGAACAACAGTGAGTTTGACCCACAGACCCCTGCAAGAAAAATAAATTGCCACTGAAGATAGAATAAAAATTGTAAGGAGAATGTATGCCCTCTGTGAGGTTGAAGAATGTTAAAGAATGAAAACAGGGTCAGAAACCTAAAATAAAAGAAAAATAAAAGTGAGTTTGTGCTTACAAAAGGAATTAAGGAGAAAGAAGAGGGGCTTTGCAGACATACTGAGAAAGAGAGAGGCTCAGGAGAAAATGAGCTTCCTAATGAAGGAGGAGGCATGCTAAATTAATTATGCCTTTGAAATATTGACCTCATTCCTTAAAGCTATCACAACCCAGAAAAGAAAGAAAAGACATTTGTACAAGTTAGAAGTAATGGAGCCTGAGAGGAATTAGCCATCTATCAAGACCAATAAACGGATGTTTAGAGAGCTGGAACAAATGCACATCAACAGGTCCCAATGCCTTACTTACGGGCAATTTATTGAATTAGCACTTAGGATTTCTCTTCTAAAGAGAAATATAAACATTTTCCGAAAGATCAGGGAAATAGCAATGTGGATGATACAACCCAAAGTAGAAAGGCCCTTGAAATTGGAGACTTCCAAATACGATGGTTCTAATAATAGAAACAAAATATGTATATATCAAGGACTTTATTAAAATAAATCTACATTGGGGCTCAGGGTTTTTGTGGTTTTTTCCAATCACACTGATAAAATAAGAGTGGTCATCCATAGAACCCTTATTAAATCCCCTGTTTATTGTTTATTAGCTGAGCAACTCGGGCAAGTCGCTTTCTGAGTCCAATTTTCTACGTTCATTTTCTCCTCCTCATACGCTACTTGGAGTTTTCTTGAAGATCGACTACATGGAAGGGATGGAAAATGCTGAGCAGAGTATCTAGTGTACCAGAAGAACTAGTCATTATTGATCATTGTTATTATCACTCTACTTGCAATTGATGGAATGTCCCCATCGCCTCCTTGAGTCCTCAGTTTTTGGTGCCTTGTTTGCTCTTTGAATCTGTTTCTCTGTCATGTTACTGTACTACTCACCTGGCACAGGGGCCGAATATGGATATAAGTTGAGTGTGGAATGAGGATATAAGTGAAGGCATAGGTTCAAATCCTAGTTCCTCCACTTGCTAATTGTGTGACTTGGGGCAAGTCCTTTGACTTCTCTATGTCTCTGTTTCCTTAACTACAAAATGTGAAAAATAAGACCTATCTTTCAGGCGATTGTGAAGACTAAATGAAATCATGTATATAAGGGCCATAACATAGTAGCTGATCTATAGCAAGCACTCATGAAAGAGTAGTTGTTATTATTGTTATAATAACAATATTATCTCTTCATTTTATTAAAGGGAAGCTCTTCTTTGGTGAAAACAGGCTGGCCTGTGTGTACTCAAAGTACAGGGTAATTTGAAAAAGCAAAGCTATATCCTCTAGTTTAATATCTTTGTTGAAATCTCACCTAGGAATTTATGTCTTCTTTTTAAAACTAGAAGTAGAAATTTGTTTCTTAAAAATAGAAAATGTGGGGGTGGTGAGTCATTCACAACTTAGAATGAAATGGTTTAAATTCAAATGTTTGGCTCCTAACAGCTATTAAAATCAATACAGAGAAAGGGGGAGTTTGGATGAGGGAAGAAAAAGTCATCACGAATGATTTGGTGGCTGCCTTTGAAAATAGGCTCAGGTTTGAGATCTCAGTGCAGGATTCCAGGAAGCCACAGGGCAGCATGAGGTCAGGATATGAGGGCAAGAGGGACAACAGAGGAAAACAGCAAAAGTGCATGCTCATTCATCCATCCTTATATCTAGTTATTTGGCCATGTATTATTTAGCATCTGCTATGTGCAATGTCTGAGTGCCTAGCAGTTAACATAAAGAGACCACACTCCTATGTTCAAGGAGTCTACAGTAGAGTGAGGCTAAATACGCTTGTAATCAGTACAGTGCAGTTGAGCTGGGAAGAGAACCTGCTCAGATTATCTTCATGAATACTTCCTCCCCCTCAAAGTTTACCAGGATCTAAAGAGAAAAATCAGAAGATACCACCCTCATATCCCAGACCAAGAAATTCTAGCTAGGCCTGGTAGTACATGCCTATAATCCTAACTACTCAGGAGGCTGAGACGGAAGGATTGCTCAAGCCCAGGAGTTCAAGTCCAGCATGGGCAACATAGTGAGACCCCATCTCTAAAAAAGAAAGAAAGAAAGAAAGAAAGAAAGAAAGAAAGAAAGAAAGAAAGAAAGAAAGAAAGAAAGAAAGAGAAATTCTATATGTTAAACATCAAGGTACCATAACCAATGTCTCTCCAGAATGCCAATGAAAAGATTCCTAAAAATCTTTGGAGGATCTACAGGAAATGACCAAAATACCTACACACCATAAGGTAATGCTAACCTGGAGTTTCAAAGCTGTTTGTATGGTAAACTATCCAGACTATGTCTTCTAGACATTTCCCACACATTTGCCTGGCCTCTGTGATTATTTAAGCAAAAAAAAAAAAAAAATACAGTAAAAAGTTGTCATTTACTGAAAGCTTACTATGTACACAGACCTATGTTAAATTCTTTACATCTAATATGTCAATCATCATAACCAAAACCATGCAGGGAATACCATTATTTCCATTCCCTTTTACAGATGAAGAAATCAAAGTTCAAAGAAGAGAAGTTATTTCTCCAAAGTTTCACAGTAACTGGCACAGCCAAGATTTAAGCAGGGGTCTCTTTGTTGCCAAAACTGGTTCTCTTAACTGCTATGCCAGAATGTCTTAATACCTGTATCATTTCAGTCCCAACTCTTAAGAATTTGTCAGGAAAACCCTAAAATATGTACCAACTTTGCTCAGACATGATAATAAATCTGGTTTGACCTTCCTGTAGGATCCAAAGACCTGATCATTTATTAAGCCCACCCAGAGACGACCTATCAATGAACACATACTCCCAGGTACCGCTTTAGGCTTTGGTATTTGAATGAGAAAGGTAGATAAATATTACTACTTGGAGTCCTACAACTCTCTAATGTTAAATATTTCTGTAATATTTCCTCTGGACTTCTCTCAGCAATGATGTATTTTTTTAGCATTCCTACATTTTTTGCCACTTTAATCTGTTCTGAATAGGACGATATTCTCAGTCGGTCAAAAGTGCCATTTCTTTTTATAGCCAAGGTTTTGCACAATGATACTAAATAATATAAATGATGTTTTATTTGATGACTGTTTTATGCTTTCTGCAGCCTCTAGTGGGATGAGACACTTGGGCTTCCCCTGTAAATTTTGCCAGCTCCCCAATCTGGTGCAGCTATCAAATTCTCCCCTGGAAAATTTAAATCTCTGTTTAAAACATTAACTTCTTCTTCATTTAATTTTTTTATTGCTAAAGGTTTACAGCCGACTTTATGGCACTGGGATGATTAATTGTTAATGCCTTTCTTTTTTTATTCTTTGATCAACTTCCTCCATTTTCAATTTGAATGCAATAGTACTTTTCTAAAAAGCATTTGTTACTTGCTGGTTTGCATATTTCAGGCAACCAGAGGTGGTTGAGGCCGAGCGGAAGGCAGGCATTCCTGCCAAGAGTAACTGAAAAGATCCACAGTAACTCTATGCCTTTCATGTGACTCCTGTTGATAGCAAACCTTCTAGCATCAGTAAATCTTCCAGCTCTAGGTCTTGGCAGGCAATGAATTCCCTGAGAGGGCTATGGTACTAAATCCTGTCATTGTCATGCATAAGGTACGATTGATTGAGTCACATCTTTCAAACTCCTGAACCATCATTAGGGAAAACAAATAGGTGAAACATACCTTAAAAACAATTCCTATCTTTTTCCACTCACCTACCCAAAGAAGCAAAGCCAAAAGAAAATGAGGATTTGTTTGGCAAGTCAAAAAGTCCAAGCTTTTTATATTGACACAGCATACAGCCACTTAAAATGATGTAGAACATTTAATGACATGGAAAAAATGTTCATATATATTCAGTGAAAAAAAGCAGGTTACAAAACAGTGAGTATAGTATAATTAATTTTTAAAAGGTATGCTTATGCATAAAAAGACTGAGAATTTATAATGGTTATCTCTGAGGATGACAGAAATGTTTATTCTTATTCTTCTTTGCTTCTCTCTATTTTCTAAGTTTTCTACATGATTACACATTGCTTTGTAATTTAAAAGTTATTTAAAATAGACGTTACTTGAATTTATGATAATAATTGAAATTAAATAAATAACCACAGACAATACTCTTGAGAGTGTAGAGGAGATATCAAAAATAAACTAATAATATTATCAATATATTTAGAGCACTGATACCCTTATCCACATTTTATAAGAATGAAAATCAGGGATCAGAAAAATTACATAAATTGCCTAAGTTTGTGTAGGATCATCACAATCAAAGTAGGTAAATCCTAGATCCCTGTGACTTAAAAATTTTTGCCAAACTTCACTGTGCCAAACATCCTTAATTGAAGTGCATTTCTACACACACAACTGAGCTACCACATAAATTCCAGGGTTTTTTTATAGAGGAGAAGTAATGACTCCCAGCCCCAGTGCTAAATCAAGAGCATATTTCTAAACCATTTTTATTCTTGCTTTTTAAAAAATGTATGTGCATGTGTAAAATATATATTAATTCTTTCCATTACAATTTATGAGCATGTTACAGTTTATGATGCATTTTTCACATCCCCTCTTCTCCCTTTTTGATTTATTCACTATGTAACTATAATATCATCAGAAATTATATTTAAATATTTAACAACCTATGTAGAAAAATAAATTTATAAATAAAAAATTAAAACTTCTGTTCCTACTTTGTCTCTAAATAAACCAAACTATCTATATTTATAGAACTGGTTACCAGGTGATGTAAGTTGTAAAAAAAAAAATGTTGTCTAATGAAATAATTTCAACCAACATTATAAATTACTGGTATCATCTTCCGTTTGTAAGGCTGCCATTAGCTGACATTTAGCCCCTGTCGGAGCCACAATTGTACAGAAAACCACAATCATACTCTTCTAAATTGATGAGCATTAGATCATTTGTAATCTTAAATTGTGACTGCCTCTTGCCATCAGCAATGTTGTTTTATGGTGCTGAACCCTCTCTCAGCTTCTGCTGAAGTAACAGCAATAACATTCAAATTTTTTGCTGGTTCTTATAATAATCTCTAAATATTTTACATATTCAATGGCTCTATAATCAACTAAGTTTCAGAAATCATTTGTTGGCATGCCACAGTTAATCAGGTCAGATCTAAGCCTCCTAACGCTGGAGACTCAGGACTTCATTTCAATTGACAATTGCATTTCAATTGCATTTCAATCCTGACTATGCTATCTGTGTTTTGAATAACCTCCATTTCCTCATCTCTAAAATGGGGATTATGGTGGTTAGAACAGTACTCAAATAAGTCACTATATATGGTGTCTGACACAGAAGCCCCATGTAAAAATCAGCTCTCACTTTTATTAAAATGAATATTATTGATGCCCATGAGAGTGGGTGTTGTATAGATTTTCAAAGATTTGCCTTGTTAAACAAACACATCTTTTCATTCTTCCTAGCTCCATCCATCCCCACAGCCTCCCTCTTATCTCAGGAGTGCCCAATGTGCAGGGAAGCCTGCAGCTTCTGGCCATTGCTGCAATGTCCACCACTTCTGTCACCCTCCTCCCTCCCCATTTCCCCATCTCTCCAAGGCTCTCAGATCCAAAATACTGCAGATAGTGTAGTTCCTGTGAGTGAAAGCACAAGGGTGACTCCATGGTTGGGCACCCTCTGCTGCAATGGAGCGTCCCCTGGGATCTGGCACAGGCGGCATTTGTTTGTCTGAGTGTCAGCACCATCATCAGAAGTGCTATCTCCCCTACTAAGATCTGAGCTTGCTCTGACATGGACAAAGTTCAGGAACAGAGCCAGGGGACAGGAGCTAGGCAGGTTGGCTGGCAGACACAAAGGCAGCTCCCCGGTGGTACTCACTCCCCCAAAGCTTGGGCTAAGGCTGGGTAGCAAGTGAATACAAGGTATGGAAGTCTGTAGTCCTAAGAGGCACTTAGGGGAATGCTCCTTTGATGGTTAATTTTAGGTATCAACTTGATAGGATTAAGGAATACTTAGAGAACTGGTAAAGCATTATTTTTGGGTGTGTCTGTGAGGGTGTTTCCCAAGAAGATTGGCATGTGACTCTGAGTGGACTAAGTGGGGAAGATCCACCCTTAATGTGAGCAGACACCATCTAATCAGCTGGGGGCCTGAAGAGAACAAAGAGGAAAGATTAATTGTTCTCTCTCTCTTGGAGCTGGGATATAGCCTTCATCTCCTCACCTTGGACATCAGGGTCTCAGGCCTTTGGACTTCAGGGCTTATACCCATGACCCCTGGGTTCTCGGGCCCTCAGACTTGGAGTGAGCCACACTACCTACTGGTATCCTAAGATTTCCAGCTTGCAGATTACCTGTCATTGGACTTTTCTCAGCTTCTGTAATTGCTTGAGCCAATTCCCTTAAGAAATCCGTCTCATATATCCATATAGTCATCCCTTGGTATCCCCTGGGTATTTGTTTCAGGACTCCCCATGGATACTAAAATCCACTGATGCTCGAGTCCCTCATATAAAATGGGGTATCATTTGCATATAACCATGTACATTCTCCCGTATATTTTAAATCACCGCTAAATTACTTATAATATGTAATATAGTGTAAATGCTATGTAAATAGTTGTTATATTGGTTTGTTATTTGCATTTCTTTTATTGTTGTATTTTTTTTATTGGGGGAAAACTACAAAGCATTTACAGTACAATGTTTACAGTCACAATTTGTAGTGAGCTGACTTCCCAAAATATATTACCACTCAAGTTGACTTATCTTGTTACATTCAAAAACCTACTCTGTCAAA
>CAUYRT010067296.1:0-50738 GCA_963574885.1 Lepilemur ruficaudatus | reverse complement strand
ATTGGTTTTCAACAAGGGACAAGGAAATTCAAAAGACAAATGTTTTTTTCAAAAAATAGTCATAAAGTATTAATACTTTTATATATATAAGAAAAAATCTCCCTACATACCTCACAATCAAATAAAATATTAACTGAAAATGTATAAGAGATCTATAGATACACTAAAACTATAACATATCTGGATGAAAACATGGTAGAAAATCTTTTTCAACTTTGGATTGGCAAGGATTTTTTTAATATATAAGACACAAAATCCACAAAACATAAAGGGCAAAAATAATAAGTTGAAATTCACAAAATAAAAAAAGTTTAGAACATTTCTGACAGATAAAAGTCAAATAAAAGAAACATTTTGTAGACACATGCCTGAAAATTTATTTATGCCAATAGTAATATTAGTAATAATATAAGTAAACCAATAAAATGATGGAAAATATTTAAGCAGACACTTCACAAAAGAAGCTATAAGTGGCAAATAAACATATGAAAAGAGGCTCATCATTATTATTCATTAAAATTAAACTTATATGTCTCACATAATAGAATGGCTAAAGTATTTTTTAATGGCAGTATTAGTTAATGGCTACTAAGCAGATGACGACAAATTTCATACACTGTCAGAGGAAATGAAAAATGATACAGTCACTTTTCAATGTAGATGTTTCTTCAAGTGAAACATACATTTACCATATGATTCATCATTTTCTTTCCTAGGGGATTATGCAAGAGAAAGAAAACCTGTTTCCACAAAACTTGCATGTGAATGTTTGTAGTAAATTTGTTCATAATTACCACAAACTGAAATCGATTACTAATGTCAAATTATGAATAAATAAACATGCTGTGGTACACCGAAATATTACTCAACAATAAGAACAAAGAAGCCACTGATACATGCAACACCACAGATGAATCCCCGAGGTTGAGGTCAACATCAAAAGTGATAAGTAATAGTGAGAGTGTGTGTACTTGATGTGATGTGATAAGAATGGCACTTTACCTACATGGTCTTTCTCCCCACAAGATATTACTCTAGTCTAATCATTAAAAAAAATCTTACAAATGGCAATTGAAAGGTATTCTGCAAACTATCTGACCAGTAGTTGAAACTATCAAGATCATCAAAAACAAGGAAAGTCTGAAAAATTGTCATAGCCAAAAGGAGCCTAAGGAGATCTGACAGCTAAATGTAATGTAGTATCTTAAATGTAATCTTGGAAACAAAAAACAAAGATATGAGGAAAAATAGGGAAATCCAAGTAAAATACAGTCTGTATTAAAAAAATAATATATCAATATTGGTTTTGTGACAAATATACTATGCTTATGTAAGAAATTAATAAAAGGGGAAACCAGGTATGGGTTATATATGGACTTTCTTTACTATCTTCTCAATAATTCTGTAAATACAAAATTGTTCTAAAATAAATGTTTTTTCAAATAATGTGACTATTTTATTGAGTAACATAATATGAATCAATACTTCATCTATATAAATGCAAGATTATTTTTTCAGTAACTTATCTCCCTGTCATTTTAGCATTTAATATCAAGAAAATATTGTTTCTTCCAGCCTCCTTTAACCTTGGATTATGGATGATTTTTATCTTTGTTTCTATTGCTTACTAAACAGTCTTGACCTCTTTTTACTATATCTAATATAGCCACAAAATGCTGTTATTTAGTTGTTAATCTTACCCATCAATTTCTCTAAGAGTTAAAGAAAATACTAAGTGAAAACAAATTTAATAAGGATAGACAGTGATTCAGTGCTCTAGAGATCTTATTAAGATAACAAATAATGTATGTCTCTTTGAATAGATATAAAGACCATTACTAAAATAAATTAAAATCTACATTAGTTTTGGCTTTGAACATAATTTGAGCCACACTGTTTCACTTTTTTATATTTTTATATAAACATAAAAGCTTTATATTTATAAATATATTTTATATTTATATTTATAAAGATTTATTTCAATCAACTATGTTTCACCTTACCTCCAAGCTACTAATAGAGCAATTGGTAATTCCATATATTTACTAATAAAACGTGATTAAACTTTTATGCAGAAGAGTAAGGCATTTTGTTTTGGTATACGTATATAGATTTTTAAAATAATCATATAGCTACATAAGTAAATACACAAGATGATTGGGAGAGTGGATGTAGTAAAATTGATAAGCAATAAAAATAATTGATGGGGCTTATTGTATTGTAGGTCTATAATGCCGAAGAGAACTCAAATATTTCAACTTATTTTTCAGTTATTTTTCTGAGATATTTAGGCCTGTTGTATGCATGGTCATTAATTCATAAATAATAGTAATCATTTGAAAGAAATTATAAAATTAAAAATAAAACTAATACATATCAAACTTTAAATAGATAAAAATAAATAGGAGAAATGAAACAGCATATGAAAGAGCTCCTGAAAAGCACAGTCTTATCTGGGGAGAAGAAGGACCCTGCCTAGGTACCAGTGGACTACGTGGGCAAACACATGCACGGGCATACTCACACACACTGAAAGATCACAATTTGTACTTCACATTATCTGCTCCATTTTTTCCTACTGTACAGATTTCTATAAAGTTCTATAAATGCTGAAGATTGGGATTGTCCTTATTCCTCTATACATTTGTTTACTCACACATTCATTTGAACAAATGTTATCTGCAAGTTTGCCATGTATTAGCTGTTGTGATAGCAACATGTGGTCCCTGCTATCATAGAAATTTCTAATATTGTCTTCTCCAGCAGAACTTGACTGAGCCTCTTTGGTTTTTGGCTAAAAGACAATATATTTCCTAGTTTGAGTGATAACTAGAAAATGGTTCCTGATATCCTAAAACATGTCTGCTCACCAGTTAACTTCTTAAAACAGATCACTGCCTTCTTCAGCAAATGCAGCAGCTGTCTCAATAAAGCCTGGCTATGTTACATTCACATATGCATATTCATGTTCATTTAATAATAATTTAAAGACAAAGCTATACGTCACATTTTCATTAATTATGAATCAGTAGTACATTAATTGTTAAAATTTAAGTGGTAAACATGCATATAAAATTACCAGGGCATCTTTGGAAAAGTTTCTCTTCATCTCCTTTGCCCATTTATAAATGGCTTTTTTTGATTTTTTTCTTGTTAATTCTTTTGAGTTCTAGGTAGATTCTTGTTATCAGACCTTTGTCGGAGGTGTAAAGAGCAAATATTTTTGGTGGGAGCAATCACTAGGGAATTGGGGGGTGGGGAGTAAGCCCACGTCTGAGCCACGTGGTGGGCACTGTGGAGGGGTGGGACATGCTTGAAAAGTAGTTGGGAAGTGGAATTAGGGGTCTCAACAGGGGAAAGGAATTCCTCTAAAACTGATTTATGTGATTAACTGTACACCTCGGTAAATTTACTGAAAATCATTTAATTGTACACTTAAAGTGGAGTAAAGGCATGATATGTAAAGTATACTTCAATAAAGAAAAAAAAAGACTATCATTAAAAAATGAGATACCTGAGAAAGAGCGATCTGTGTTGCTATGAAGAGAGGTCGGTAGAGCTCCTCTGAGAAAGTGCTGGTTTCTCAGGGTATGAAGGGAGAGTGGGAGTTGGCTCCACGAGGAGGCCACGGAGGCATTCCTGCCGGAAGACCAACATGTGCAAAGGGGGCGGGTGCAAACTCCAACCCGAAACAGATTTGCATCTTAACCCTAAGACAAATGGGAAGCCATAGGATGGGGGAATGTTTTGACATCAGATTTGAATTAGGAATTTTGAAAAGATCATTCTGGCTGCTGTGCAGAGAGCTTACTGGGCAGCCCATTATTGTTCCTTTAAAATCCACATTGACTAGTATGATGACTGCCTAAATATTATTCAAAAATCAGGCTAGGCTTGCCAGCTCACGCCTGTAATCCCAACACTTTGGGAGGCCAAGGCAGGAGGATCACTTGAGCCCAGGAGTTTGAAACCAGCCTGGGCAATATAGTAAGACCCCATCTCTACAAAAAATTTAAAAATTAGTTGGGCGTAGTGGCACATGCCTGTAATCCCAGCTAATTGGGAGGCTAAGCCAGGAGGATCGCTTGAGCCCCGGATTGGAGGCTGCAGTGAGCTATGATCATGCCACTATACTCCAGCCTGGGTGACGGAGAGAGACTCTGTTTCTGAAAAAAATAAAAATCTTCCATGCATAACCCCAAAAGGAGAGCTGCTTCCACATCATTCTGCCTTTTAGAGTGGACTTTGGCACCCCAACTCAGACCCCCTGCTGCAGAAAACAAAGCAAGACGACACACTGTTGTGTGTATGCGGAATTATGTTTGTTGGGCCAGTGTTCTGTTTTAGTTACTGTTTGTGGAAGATAAATTTCATGTAAAAACTACTTTCTTATTTTATCCTCCAACACACACGAAAAAACAAGAGAAACCAAATCCTGGTGCTATTTAACTTTGTTCTCTTTGTCAGGCCATCTACAAGGCAGACTTGGAGTGGTTGCGTGGCATCGGCTGGATGCCTGAAGGGTCTCCTGAACTACTGAGAGTCAAAAATGCCCAGCATATCCTAAGTGACAATGTGTATCGGACACCCGTCGTGAGTCTCAAGTACTCAAGTGTCGTTGACACGCCTGAAGTGGTCCTTGCTAAAGCAAATGCTGAAAATATTAGTATTGTAAGTCAGTTTTTTTCTATTAAAATTGAGTTAGTGCTATAAATATAAGATAAATAATTATCTTGGTGATCTATTTCTAGAATAACAACAATTTGATAATAACAAAAATTTTATTAAGTTATGCTGATAACATTGTTTTGGTTTTGCTTATTAATTGTAAAAAAACCCACAAAGTACTAATAAACGGTATTAATACAGATTTCATATCAAATTTGAGTAACTTGGGTGACGAGATTCCAGAAATCTT
This sequence comes from Lepilemur ruficaudatus, assembly GCA_963574885.1. Lineage (NCBI taxonomy): Eukaryota > Metazoa > Chordata > Mammalia > Primates > Lepilemuridae > Lepilemur > Lepilemur ruficaudatus. The sequence goes on along the minus strand of CAUYRT010067296.1, from coordinate 45,820 downwards.
TGCCCTAATATGAAAAGATTTTGGATTAGATCCAAAAGAAAGTTCAAAGTTCTGCACTGAAACTAGCAAAAGTACAAATTGCAAAGTAACTTTGTTTCTGTTGTTTCTTTCCATAGCCAAAGTACAGAGAAGTCTGGGACAAGGATAAAACTTCAGTCCACATAATGCCAGATACTCCAGAAATTAATCTTGCTAGAGCAAACGCTCTTAATGTGAGCAACGTAAGTACCACGACGGACCCCCTTGTGTTTGGAAAGTTACCCACTGATGCTATAACATGACCGTGGAACTCTTCACAGCCAAGGGAGAGAAGATTGACTGGGGGTGGGGTGGGGAAGACGCCTTGCCGTCAGCCCTTGACAGAAGTGAAGAAAGGAGATCCTTGGCTGAGTCACTGGGCAAGGCCAGTTACTGCAGAGCCAACGTCAACATGACGGAATCTCCCTCTTTATCCTTTTTGAATAAGGACAAAAGAAGATGAAAAAGTAATGAAGAGGTACACAAACAAGAAAGGAAAATTAATGATAGATTCATATAAACTCAAAATAGTTATGAGACTTCTTTGCAAAAATATATGAATTAATTTTAAAACCTGAATCAATGGAGGATTTTCCAGACTATTGCAAATTACCAAAATTGACCCCAGAAAAAAAAAAAATAGAAAACACATAGCTAGGAATTAGGAGGGTCATTAAACACTTTCCTTCCTCCTTGCAAATGCCAGGGTTCCCCAGTGGTTTCACAAGAGAATACTTTCAAAACTTGAAGAAATAAACAAATTACTATGGAGCCTAATAAGAGAAGGAAAACCATCACAGTTATCCAAACTTGTCAAAGACAGTTTCACAAATTAAAAGTTATAGACCAATAATAATGGGGAAAATCTTAAATAAAATATTAACAAATCAAATTCAGCAGTACGTTCAAATGATATGGTACGAAAAAGTTGGGGCCCATGTAGGAATGCCAAGAGGGGTCTATATTCAGAAACCTAATAATGTAATAGGACAAAAGAGAAAAGCTGTGCACTCATTTTATTAAATTGTAAAGGCATCTGACAAAACCCAATACCCATTCTTATTTTTAAAAAATAAAATCTTAGTGAAAAAAGAACATAAATATTTTCTTGACACGACTAAAAAATAAATTTCAAATCAAAGGCCAACTCAGTAAGTAAGCTTCTTATTCAGGTCAGGAGGATTAAAAAAAGGACACCCACTAGCACCATCATCACTTAACACTTGCTGGAAGTACTTGGTTATGTGAGTAAGCTTCTCACTGATGCAAATGTAATTGCATAAGACTAAGAATAGGAAATAAATGCTGGAAAGAAAGAGGCAACGTTATTGTTATTTGCAGAAGAAATTATTTTAAGCCTGGAAAATGCAAGAGAATTAAACGAGTCTATTAGTGAATACAAAAGAATTCAGTTATGTGGCTGGCTACACAATTCAAGAAAATTCCAGAAAGATATCACCTTCCTGGATCACAGAGATTCTTGCATGTAGAATAAGTGTGACCTTAGAAGAAGGATACTACCTGAGTGCAGTTCACCAAGGTTTGGAACTTTGCATCCTTTCAGAATAATAAATCTTTGGGAAAGAAGGAGCCTTCCAAGCAAAGATTCCCCACCATGTGCCAAACTTCATAAACTCTACTGTAATGAGCCACTTGGGGACTAATTTTTTCCAATGTTTGGGAAGAAAATACAGTTTTAGGATACTGATATATTTTTTATTTTAGACCAGAATCAATACCATGATGCAGTGCATTCTTGTGGCTCAATCAAGAGGCAATTAGTTCTTCGTTGCAGCCTAGATTCCTCTTCCAATTCAATCCATAGGTATCTGTGGCAGGAAAATTTTGAAAAGTCTCATTTACTTACTCTCTTTTGCATGATACATTTCTTAGCTGAAAATACTAGAACCCCACCACTGATATCGTGATATGAATAAGACTAGTATTCAAAACTATGCTAAAAGGAAAGTTATTAACTTTAGATACTTAGATATTAATGAGAATGGCTTGCATTTTGGAAGAAATCAAACATCCTGTTTGCTAATCAAAACGTGCAGACATTTTCTTTATACATGGTATCGATATCACTATAATCTTGATAAAATCCACTATTCAAAACTGCTGCCATCATTTAGAAAGCACAACTTTTGCAGAATATTTGTATGTGATTTTATGAGTAACAAAGCAAATTCGTGTTAAATTGACTCATTTAATCCTCACATTAACTACACGAGTAAGATAATGCTATTTTGTTTTTATCAGATGGGAAAGTTGAGACTTAAAAAAGTTAGGGAATTTGCGCATGTTCTCAAAGTTAGTAGGTGAAGAAGTTAGGTTAAGTCTCAGGCCCAGGTTTTCTGTGGCTTTTTTTTTTTTTTTTTTAGCTCAAAGAGAAAATATATTTGGGGATATAAACAAACAAAAATTTATTTATTACATAAGAAAAAAATGATGTATTGCTATTATGACATTATGCCCATAAAAAAAAAGAAAAAGTGTAACATTCCTTGCAAAGAGATTGGCAGGTTAAAAAAACAAGAAAAGAAAAATAGTGTAATAAAATAGATTAAAAACCAAAAAAATAACATGGCATGTCTGCATTAAATATTCTCTAGTATAATACATTTAAACACAGAGAATACTTTTTCTTCTGTATAGAAAACAAGTCAAAAGTTAAAATAAGTCCACCTAAAATGCATACGAAAACTTGAATGAGTTCATGACCAGCTTGGGCAACATAGCAAAACTTCAGCTCTTAAAAAAAAAAAATTTGCCAGGTGTGCTGTCATGTGCTTTAGTCCCAACTACTTAGGAGGCTGAGCCAGGAGGATGGCTTAAGCCCAGGAATTTGAAGCTGTAGTCAGCTATGATCATGCCACTGCATTCCAGCCCAGAGAATGGAGCCAGATGCTGTCTCAAAATTAAGAAAAGAATGTGAATGAAAATCCATAGAAAATTTGTCCATGCTTATAAGCACAAAATTTAAGCAGTCATTTTTCAGATATGCAAAAGCTATAAAAATGTCAATAATTAAAATTCACTTCTTTCTATACTGTAGAAGCTCCCCTTACTGATTGGTATGTTTTTGAATTATTTATTTAAATCATTACTATTTCTGAGTCTTTCTACCATTGTTAATACAGAATGCATCCATTACAATATGAACATTTATTTAAAGACATTTTAAAAATACCTGTAAATTAGTCGCTACTTTAGTTAACTTCTCTTTAAAAACAAATAAATAGCTGTTACATCCAATTGTGGTTCCTCAGAAGATCTACCATTCCCAAACAATGTGTACCATCAATCATATAAGAAGATTTAAAAAGCCATGTTGGAAAAAACAAACCCAAATGTTAAGTTTGCAATTCTGAAGATTACAAAACTGGATTGAATTAAATAAAAAAATGGAATTATTGAATTAAAGAAATTATTTAATTATAACTTTTCTAAAAAGTCTGAACTTATCTCAATGCTACCAATACACCAACACAAGAAAACAAAGCTGAACCCTTTTACATTATGCGTGAGATTATAAAGCATGAACAACTACATGAAGGCTGTGATTCGAATGAAAATGAAAGGAGTCTTGTCAAGCCCAGACCTTTGGTCACCAGACAGCATTTCACGTTCCAGGACAATGGTGCATAGCATGATTCTCACCCATTCTCTTTTCTTTAACCGCTCTCAAGTCCTGGGGCTTCGAAACTGCACCCCTGTGATATTAATTCTACTTGAGCTCTTGGCACTGTTGATAGATTTGAGTCTGGAACGACACGTTATTTTTCTCCTTTTCAGAAAATTTACCGTGAGGGTTGGGAAGACGTGAAGGCGAGCTGCGACGTCCGCCTGGACGCCATCCCCATCCAGGCTGCCAAGGCCTCCAGGGAGATTGCCAGTGACGTGAGTGGCCCTTTTTTAACTTCTCAGTTTTTTGCAGCAAATGCCCAAGGCATGCAAAGAGGACGTGCCGTGACCCATCTGCTTTGTGTTTCCATCCCCAGTATAAATACAAGCTTGACCATGAGAAGCAGAAGGGACACTACGTGGGCACCCGCACAGCCAGGGATGACAACAAGATCCGTTGGGCCCTCATAGCTGGCAAGATCCAGAATGAACGGGAGTACCGGCTGCAGTGGGCCAAATGGAAATCCAAGATCCAGAGCCCTGCGGACATGCTTTCCATCCTGCATTCGAAATCAAGCCAGGGGCTGGTCAGCAACGTTGATTACCGCAATTACCTGCACGAATGGACATGCATGCCCGACCAGAACGATGTGATTCAGGCCAAGAAAGCCTACGACCTGCAGAGTGATGTGAGTGGGCTGCCTTTTAGGATGAGCGCTTGTCTCCTTTTGCCACGGACCCCAGAAAGTTCATGGCATTAAACCCTGTCTCATCATTTCACATCTCTATTCAGCCAAGAATTTGCTATTGGGTAGATTGTAGTACGGTATCAAAATCACCAAAGCCAGGAAGGATCTAGACTTTGTGTCAAGAAATAGACGGTAGTGGGTATACGGGTCTTAATTGTATCAGGTTAGAGAAAACTATTGTGAAAATATTATTTCTATAGAATTTAGATAGCAATACAGGCTTATCTCAAGTCAAATACTGGCAGCCCATGGACAGGATGCAGGCACGGACATGCTTGTTTAATTGACATGGTGTTTAGAAATTTTGAATTAAGTCACCAAGATTTTTAGATAAGGGGATTTTTGTGCACAAATCCAGGATTTCCCATGTCTCTTGAAAATTCAGAGGTTACGACTCTGGACATGTATTACCCCTTGGCAGGGATAACCTGGAACTGAACTGAGGCTAACCCCCTTTAAATAGAAAATATATCCTCCAGTTTGTCACCCTACATGGCCTCCTAATTAATTTTCTTATGTTACCTGCCTGGCTGCTTCAGTATGTCCTCCTTGGTTTATATAGTGTTTAAATTCTATTTCTTCATCAGCCCAGCGGATAGGCTAAATAGGACCGTGTGACGTAGATCGCTGAATTCATTCTGGCCTTGTTGTCACAGGCTGTATACAAGGCCGACTTGGAGTGGCTGCGTGGAATTGGGTGGATGCCAAATGATTCCGTTTCTGTCAATCACGCCAAACATGCTGCGGATATCTTCAGCGAGGTATTCGGAGATTCTACCCTGCCATTCAGTACATTTCCCAACAGGCTAAACAAAAATACAGGAGCCAAAATGCAGTTGTCTCATCTCAGCAATTTTAACCATTTAATTACTGCAAAAACCAGACGTATATTTTTCTTTTTTTTTTTATTTTTAAATTTAAAAAATTTTTCTTACATACATTGCCCTTGCCCCCCTCCCCCCTCCAGTCAGAGCCTCAAGCCTGACCATCCCCCAGATGGTGCACATCGCACTCATTATGTATGTATATACCCATCCCTTCCCCCCCCCGCCCGTCTGCCCAACACCCAATAAATGTTGTTCCTGTGTGTCCACTTAGGTGTTGATCAGCTAATACCAATTGGCTGGTGAGTACACCAGACGTATATTTTTCTACAATAATCCTATACTCTCCGTATTACATTCTGGGACCACACCTATAATATGTTATTAATATCCAGCACACTGATTGATGCTTGGAATTGTTTAATTGGAAAAATCCTTTGGTCTGCAATAGCAATACACTTGGGAGAAGTTTGTCCAGTTGGAAATGTTGGAAACGTATTGCGTATCATGTTACACATAATATAGTGTTTAATGAGACATTACATAACCTTGGGAACTAAGCAAACTTGCTACTTTAAAATCTGTGAAAGAAGCCAATGCATTTGTTTAAAAAATAAAGTGTGAAAAAGAAAGCCAAATTACCAAGAAGATGCCATTCAAATATGGGCATTCTATGCTTCTAATAACGGTCTTTAGTGTATCTTTTTTAGCTCAGACACAACCAGGAATAGCAACTATCTAAAAGGTGTTCTCTTTCCCATAGAAAAAATATCGCACAAAAATAGAAACTCTCAACTTTACACCTGTGGATGACAGAGTTGATTATGTGACAGCAAAACAAAGTGGTGAGATCCTCAATGATGTAAGTATATGGCTGTTTTAAAATTGCACAATCGTGAAGATGCTATTTCCAAAGCTTTTCTAGCATGCAGTCACTGTCGTAGATATAGATTTTAATCATTGAAATTATTGCTGTTAGCAATTGCTTGGACAACATGATGTTTCTTAACATCAAGTAACTGGCCCTCTTGCCTCTCATTTAGATTAAATACCGGAAAAACTGGAATGACACCAAATCCAACTACACCTTCACAGAAACCCCCCAGCTGCACGCTGCCCAGGAGGCTGCCCGGATCCTGGACCAGGTATGGGTTTTACCTGGATGCCTGGTACTTTGTGTGGGCATAGAGAACCTTCATAGAACTGTAGGAGATTTATGCACATGACTTATCCCTTCCTTCTGACTCCTCATTTTAACCCTGTGTTGTGGCTCTGTCTTCTAGTACCTCTACAAGGAAAGCTGGGAGAAACAAAAAGCCACAGGCTACATCCTGCCTCCCGATGCTGTGCCATTTGTTCATGCCCATCACTCCAGTGATGTTCAGAGTGAGGTAATTTATCCTGATATGAGTGTACTTTGCAAAAGCGAGGCTTGCTCATAGGGATTCCAGTTATGCCTAAGGCGTAGACAGCACTTTAAGGGTGTTCCTTTTTAGCTTGGCAGACCTGGCTGAGCTTGGGATGGTTGGAGTACTTGCTTCCCTTTTGGTCCTTCTCCCATGGGCTTTGGGCTTTCTTTTTCCTCTTCTTCTATTTTTTCCCCTCTTTTGGCTTCTTTTTTTTTTCCATGCAAAAATTTTAAATTAAAATACCTGCATCTTATATTCTCTTCCCTCCCTAAAATCTAGGCCTTTGAATAAAAATATTGCCAGAATTAGAGAACAAGTATATGGGGCTTTTTAATTTCTATTTTTAAATGGCATTTCTTCTTATTTATTTATTTCAAGGCTTTTTGTTATTTTTTCTTCGGGGAAGAGGTGTCAGATAAAAAGCTAGGAGGCTGAATTGGCTGGTATTCCTTAACCGGTGCTCAAACCCCCTTTGCCTTGTGTGCTTGTAAAGCTGATGAGATCTACGTTGTTATTCCCACCAGCTGAAATACAAAGCTGAACATGTGAAGCAAAAAGGTCACTATGTTGGTGTCCCGAAGATGAGAGACGATCCTAAACTGGTCTGGTTTGAGCATGCAGGCCAGATTCAGAACGACAGACTGTACAAAGAGAACTATCACAAAACAAAGGCCAAAATCAATATACCCCCTGATATGGTGTCAGTCTTGGCCGCCAAGGAGGGGCAGAGCCTCGTCAGTGATATCGATTACCGTAATTACCTGCGCCAATGGACGTGCCATCCTGACCAAAATGATATTATTCAAGCAAGAAAGGCCTATGACCTACAGAGCGATGTAAGTGATTTTTGTTTCTTCATTATCTGGAAGTGTGTGGTACACTCTGAGAATGATAAACAGCATTTTAAATCCACCAAGCTTGGAAACGTAGAGCCATACGTATTTAGTTTGTTCCCAGAAGGGAACTGAGGCTGAATATGAAGTAGAAAAAGATCAGGAGCGGTGATGGATTGACAGCTTTGCCTACTGACTACATTTCTGCATAACTTTCAAAGTTGAGTTTTTGTAAAAAAAAAAAAAAAAAATCTGCTTTTTTTTGTTCCATTTCTGCCATTAGTAATTCCTTACTCACATGCACATAGAAAATTATCATCTGATTTAAAATAATAATTGGCTTGGGTGGGAAATGAGGTTTTGACAATATCAGATGACAGCACAGTTAAGGACCTAGAAATGTCCTGTTCCTGCTTTGCCAGATATCTCATCTCTCAAGCCATTTATGAAGGAGTTGTTTGCAAGGAATAAAAGCAAAAGAGAAACGCAGTATTGATTAAGCTGTGTGAGGGCCCAGTACCTCTAATGCAGAGCTTTGGTAAAGCTACGATAGAGAATATGACACAGGCCACCTCCCACGGAAGCCTGAATCAAGATCTCTACCTGTCACCAGCCGTCCGTAGGTGCAGAACAGAAACATGATGCATCAACTTAGTTGCTTGGGTACACAGAAGAGCTAATCCTACCTGGGTCTCTTCATCATTATGAAAAGAGAAACAATCAAAGACTACCTGCAGCATAGATGTTGATTTTGAACATCCTGTCTCGCTGGTTGCTGCAGCAGAATGACTGTTGCAGAGCTTTAATCAGACTAGCAAGTCCTCTTCATTAGCTGTGGGATAGACTGGGAGCTAGGCCCGTTCCCTGGACTCCCATAGCACTGGAGTGGTCCTGCTCTCACAGCACTCAACCACTTTCCATTTGTAAATGACTCTTGTCCACTCCTACGTCCCTCTGCATACTTAGCCCTCAAAGCACTGAGCAGAGTGCCTCATGCGCAGTAACAGGCTTAAGAAATATTGTTCAAGGGGAGTCACAATTGAATGAATGAGACAACAGCCACTAGAGAGAAATCCTTAAAAAGCTTCTGAAAAAATTTTTTGTAATCTGCAGTCTGTAAGCCTGTGTCTGAGTCATTCATACCTCTGTCATGTCTCTTTTCCTGCTCTCAGAATGTCTACAAAGCTGACCTGGAGTGGCTGCGAGGCATTGGCTGGATGCCCCTGGATTCTGTGGACTACGTGAGGGTTACTAAGAACCAGGAGATGGTGAATAAGGTACACAAAGGCCGTTCTCCCCCTAATCTAATGCCTGCCCTCCTAACCTGCCATGTGGGGGTAGGTACCTTGTGGGGGTAGATCTGTCTTAATCATCTCTCTGTCTTTGCAGATAAAATATAAGAAAGATGCTCTTGAAAACTATCCTAACTTTACAAGTGTGGTGGATCCTCCAGAGATTGTTCTGGCCAAGATCAACTCAGTCAATCAAAGTGATGTAAGTTTGCTCTGTATATGCTGAAGTACGTAGTCGGGGGAGTTAGTCCTCTATCATTGAATGGATTAACTTAACGCTAGATAATCATTTGTAAGAAATTGGGAGGTGGTAAATTACAAGATAATCTTTGGGGAGGATGTTTTAAAAGCAACTCATAAGTTGGTGGGACTGCAAACTAGTACAACCTGTACGGAAAACAGTATGGAGATTCCTCAAAGAGCTAAAAGTAGACCTACCATTCGATCCAGCAATCCCACTACTGGGTATCTAGCCAAAGGGAAAGAAGTCATTTTACCAAAAAGATGCCTGTACACGAATGTTTATGACAGCACAATTCACAATTGCAAAGATATGGAATCAACCTAAGTGCCCATCAATTCATGAGTGGATAGAGAAAATGTGGTACACACACACACACACACGCACGCACGCACACCATGGAGTACTACTCAGTCATAAAAAGGAATGAAATAATGTCATTTGTAACAACTTGCATGGAACTGGAGTCCACTATCCTAAGTGAAGTATCTCAGGAATGGAAAAACAAATACCACACACTAATAAATGGGAACTAAACAATGAGACACACAGGCACAAAAAGACCTAAAGGCCATGGAAACTAAGAAGGGGAGAGAGTGAGGGCGGCGGTGAGAGACAAACATTTACCTGTGGGGTACAATGAACACTGTCCTGGTGGTGGGCACACTGAAAGCCCTGACTTCAGCAGTATGCAGTGTATCCATGTAACAAAGACATTTGTATCCACTTAATATTTTGAAATAAAAAAATAAAAAATAAAGGTCACTAGTAGGTGGTATACTCTACTGACTTCTAGGTATCTATATTTTTGTCCAAATTGTTCTATTATATTAACTAAAATGGACTGAAATTCAACCAGCTGATTCGTTTTAATCTCTAAATGTAGATCGATTATTATGTTGCTAGGTAGATCCTGTAAGAATTTAAATATACATTTATAGTAATGAAGCTTTTGTTTTGTTTTCTTAGGTGAAATATAAAGAAACATTTAATAAAGCCAAGGGCAAGTATACGTTTTCTCCAGACACACCGCACATCTCCCACTCCAAAGACATGGGAAAACTCTACAGTACTGTAAGTGCTCTTTTGTGTAATAATAACTTAGTTCCTCAGTTAAAGCTCTTGTCTGTATTTATATTCTTGGCTGATTTTATGAACAGCTGAGCTTATAAGGCAACCTATTATTGTCGTTGCATTTAGTCTTGTTTATTAGAAATAGCATGTTATTCCAGGCAAATAGCATTTATTCGGCTGGTATTTTTTGAGCTCCTATGATGTTCCAGGCACTGGAAGGAGGCAGACAGACACAACAGCAGGCAGGCACTGAAGGGCTAAAGCTCAATGAGACAAGTGAGAGGAGCAGACATATAAGTAAATAGACAATAATATGTAGCAAGTGCTGGAAGGGCTCTGGATGCTCTGGGTGCTCATACTGCTGAGCAATAACCAACGGAGAAAAGGGAGGGAAGGCTGGTCCCTCCTTAGCAATCAGGCATGAGCATCTCCAGCCAACAAGTGGAAGACTTGCCCTCCAGACCTTAATTCAGCTAATTTAAAGGCAAATGATGTGGGCAGGGGGTGTGCACATGCACTCGCTTGCATGCCCAGTGAGAAGCAATCTTTGGCAATTCTCTCCCAACGTGCAAATTTTTTGTCACTTTTACTAGACCTATAAATATAGTCAACTGTGTTATGAAATGCCTAGAGTCTGTAGTTTTAATTTGCAATAAAATAAATGACTGCCCTGTTCTAGGTAGACACACAGCTCTAAATGAAGATTTAAGCCTTGTCTTGCATGTACATGTTTTACCTTAATTTTACCAGTTGTTTTAGGGGTATCTGGAAGAAGTTGAATGCGAACTTGTGTTGACGCGTATTTCTTTCTTCCAGATACTGTATAAGGGGGCGTGGGAGGGAACCAAGGCCTACGGCTACACCCTGGATGAGCGCTACATTCCCATTGTTGGAGCCAAGCATGCCGATCTGGTGAACAGCGAGGTCAGTACGACCTTCTCCTCTCCTGTGTTTGGGAGTCTCTACTGGGGAGCAAGGGGCTGGTTAGAAGACTCCAGTGATTCTCAATGTTGAACCCACTTCACAGCTTAAATACAAAGAGACATATGTGAAGCAGAGAGGTCACTACCTGGCTGGAAAAGTGATCAGTGAGTTCCCTGGTGTGGTCCACTGTTTGGACTTCCAAAAGATGAGGAGCGCGGTAAGCAAATGTTCGCTTTAACATGGGCTGCGCACGCCATAAGTGTGCTGTTGTGTCTACCTGCTTATAACTTGCCCTTTGGTTCAAGATCAGCTGGGGGATGGAGTAGTGCGGAGTCATTCCTGACAATTTTCCCTACCCTCGCCAGTTAGCCTGTGGACCCTGGGGGCTGTGTGCTTCCTCCTGCCCCTGCCCTTCCCTGCCCTCCCCCACCAGCAAACACACAGTGAGGGCTCTGTTCTGGGAAAAGGAGAAAGCAATGAGGGCACTATTCACCGTGTTATGAAAGGATGGGGAATTTACAAAGAAGAATATATTAAACTGTCATTTTTTTAACCTTAGTCTAAAGGTACCAATCTCTTATCAGAAATAAGGCTCTAAAAGGGATTGAGTGGAATAATTTACATTTTAATGCCTTTCTTGCTTTTGTCTTTAAAAAATATTATTCTCTAGTTGAACTACAGAAAAAATTATGAGGACACCAAAGCAAATGTTCATATCCCCAATGATATGATGAACCATGTGCTGGCTAAAAAGTGCCAGTACATCCTCAGTGACCTGGAGTATCGACACTACTTTCACCAGTGGACATCTCTTCCGGAAGAACCCAATGTTACGCGCGTCCGGCATGCCCAGGAGATCTTAAGTGATGTATGATGTTCTTCCTGCAGCTTGACTTAGCACAGGCTTCACCTGGTCCCGCCTTCCCCTCCCCCTCCACACTCCAGTGGTCCCTGTATTCATAAACCCTGCTGCTTTTCAATGCAAAGTGGCACAAGTGACCACTTTTTGGTGTAAGAATCCCTTCTGAGCCATAGAACACATATGTTAACTACTTAATCTCTTTAACAGTAGACTAAGACTTAGGTATCACTCTCCTCCTCAGCTTCTGTAGGCCAGGAAATTAAAGACCCTGCCTGCAGCTGGTGAGAGGCCCATCCCAAGTCCTCTAAGCACTAAGCACAGACGAGGGCTCCTAGGAAATTATCAAAATGCTCAATTGTAAATTCAGAATACCTGTCACCTTTCATTGTTCTTTCTTTCTTGCAGAATGTGTATAAAGATGACTTGAATTGGTTGAAAGGCATCGGTTGCTATGTCTGGGATACACCCCAGATCCTCCATGCCAAGAAATCATACGACCTCCAGAGTCAGGTGAGCCACCTTGCAGGAAGGATGGGCTCTCTCTAGGTCAGGGGAATCCGTGGTAGTGTCAGTGGGCTGATGGCCAGGCTGTAACAGTGTATGATCTCACAGAACAAAGCCCGGTCCCCTCCCTGTCAGACGCCCCTAGTGACCTCCTCTGGTGCTAACCTTCTCAGCGTGAGTCTCCCTTGTGCTTGAAAGCAGTGCACCTTTATAACACAAAGTTATCTGGGAGGTGTTTCCTGGTGAACTACTCTCAAGCATCTGTACCTTAGTTGATCAGGTCAACTTGTAAAGAGCAAGATGCAAAAGCATCCTTTGACCACGTTTTAAAAGGAAAAATCTGAAACATTTCCCTGTACATGGTTCAGCACTCACAGCACAGGTCTAATGGGAGGTTGAAATTGAGGGGCCGCTGGCAGGGGTAGAATACAAGCATGGAAAAGGCAACACAAGGACAATCCAGACCCCATTCTCCACCAAGAGGAACCTCATTCTGCTAGCCATCCAAAGTCTGCAGGACTGTAGAATGATATTATTCTGTTTATTAGGATTAAAGCAGATATTTCTTTCTTTAAAGAAGTAAAGGCACATCTAAGTTGGCACAAGCAGCTAAAGCTGATGACAGGCCTGTAGTTTACCATTTTCAGTGACTTTTTTTTTCTTTCACAGCTACAATACACAGCAGCAGGTAAAGAAAATCTGCAAAACTACAATCTGGTCACAGACACGCCCGTTTACGTGACTGCTCTTCAAAGTGGCATTAATGCCAGCGAGGTGCGTCACCTTGTACTTCTCTCCCAGGGACAAGCCATTTCTTGTCTTTAGGTATTGCCAAGCAACAGAAGTGAATAACCCATTCTTTTTTGTCTGTAGGTGAAATATAAAGAAAATTATCATCAAATCAAGGACAAGTATACAACAGTTCTGGAAACGGTGGATTATGACAGAACCAAGAATCTGAAGGATCTTTATAGCAGTGTGAGTTGAGTTTTTGTCCTCTTTTATGTGAGCCACCTTGTTCTCCTTCCAGGACAATGACACAATAAATGGGATAGTCTCCCTGTCCCCAAAGGTTTTTCTAGTTTTATTTCCTAGACCTTTAGATTCATACTTTATCTCATAAAACCTGTGTATGTACAAATAAGCACACCCCAAATTGAAGAGAAGCTTTGGGGGTTGGTAGGGAATGTGTGAGAAGGACAGAAACAGAGGGAAAACCTGCTACTAGGACACAACTAGAATGCATTTTCACATGTTCACAAGAAGGTTTTCCACCCCTACAGAACGTGTACAAGGAGGCCTGGGACAGAGTCAAAGCCACCAGCTACATCCTGCCTTCCAGCACCCTGTCCCTGACACATGCCAAGAACCAGAAACATCTGGCCAGCCGTGTAAGTGAGCACAAACACGACAGCCTTCTCACCCCCTCTCAGCCCTAAGGACGGTGCAGGCTGATGCGTATGTTGCCCAGAGGTACCCCCGGCACTCCCGTGGGTGCATCCAGCAAATAATTCCAGACGCACAGCCACCATGGAGTCTGCACGCTCATTGCCTCTCTCAAGCGCAGAGTTTTTCACGAGAATCACACACTTGTAAGGAGGACACGGATGTGATCTTTTAGGCTGCCTGTCTGCAGATGACATGGATGGACAGTCTTTGTGATAGCCAGAAGTGAGGACAGGCTGAAGACATAATACAACAGCAGTCCACAACCTTTTTGGCACCAGGGACTGGTTTCATGGAAAACAATTTTTCCAGAAACTGAGGTTGGGGCGGAGTGGAGGTGGAGCTCAGGCAGTGATACGAGTGATAGGAGCAGCTGTAAATACAGATGAAGCTTCGCTCACTTGCCTGCTGCTCACCCTCTGCTGTACAGTCCGGTTCCTAACAGGCCATGGGCTGCTATAGGTCTGCAGCCCAGGGTTGGGGACCACAGTAATATATTGCACAAAATAGACACCACAGAATAGAATTATGTTGGCTTTGGGCAAAAATAAGCCAGTATGATAATTGGTTATTACGGCATTCTCAAATAAGTAATTAAATAGTATATTAGACCGGGCACAGTGGTTTATGCCTGTAATCCCAGCACTTTGGGAGGTGGAGGCAGGAAGATTGTTTGAGGCCAGGAGTTCAGGACCAGCCAGAGGTACGTAGCAAGACCCTGTCTCTACAAAAAGACTACTGACTGCTACACTACAGACAATGCACTCTGATCATTTCAATTCTATTCTACTCATTTAATTGCTAGTGACCCAATAAATGAATTTAACTGCTCTCTAATGGGCTTAGAAATGCATAGTTTAGAAAAAGACTTCATTAGATGATAGAGGGAATTATTTAATTTTTACCTAGAGGAAAAAGTAAGATACATGATTTTACCCAGACCCAACTCTATTTGGAAGACTGCAAAAAGACTAGCTCAGAGAAGCAAACGTTTCCCATGGAGAAAGAAGTTTTGTAGATAAGATTTACAAAGCCCAGTAGAGGCTTTTTCCTTGAGCCTTGAAAAAAGTAATAGAGGCAGGATTCTTGGCAAATTGTCTTCGGAGCAAGGTGGGACATAGAGAAATTAATCCTTTTAAAGAAAGATTCCAAACTTACTTTAGAAAAAAGAAATTTTTTTTTGATAAAGAAGGGTACCTTAGGTACTATCGTCTTTCAAGCTGAGAAATAGATTAGACCTAAGAACCTGGAATTTTCTGTACTGGAAAATTCTGGTGGAAATTTTGGTCAGTCTCCAGTCTATGAAGGGCTTTGCTGGAATTTTGATACAAATATGTACCCAACTCCCCTTTGTTACTGAGATGCCCCTCTCTGAGTTGTGAGAGAATTGTTATTTTATTATCAGATGCTAGGAGACTGAATCTTAGTCTTTGTCTTATCACCTAGTTCATATAATCATGGAGCATTAAATAACAGGCAACATGGCTTAAGACCTAAAAGTTTTCCCACAGAAGTTGGTTGGTACCATATTTTTTGAAAACCTGGTAGAAACTAAAATTCAAGGATTTTGTCTCTTAAGCATCAGCCTTTTCAGTCATTAAAAACAAAGAGATTCCTGAGCACAGTTTTAAATTTTCACTTACAGTAGTCATAAAAACAAAGCCATTATCACAAAAGAGATTATTTTAAAATTGTGTAATCTTTAAAATGAGTTGCTTGGAGTAGCAGTAAAAGCACTAGTATTGATATAGGAGTTTTAAAACCAGTAAATAAAATTCTGTAGTGCTCTTCAGTTGCAAAGTATTTTTAGATACAGCCGGATGACAGGAAGCCTCGTGCTAAGGCAGGGCAGGTGCTAGTCTAAATCTCTCTGTACAGATGAGGAAATGAGCTCAGAGAAGTGGTGTCCCCAAGTTGGCTGGATCTCAGAGTCAGGTTTTCCCATTGTCCTGTGCTGTGTTAACACTGTACATGCATTGCTCTCTAGACCTACGTTTCTTCCTTTCTACTTATTCTCTATAGGTCAAATATCGGGAAGAATATGAAAAGTTCAAAGCTCTTTATACTTTACCAAGAAGTGTTGAAGATGATCCGAACACAGCGCGGTGCCTCCGAGTTGGCAAGCTTAACATTGATGTGAGTACAGTCCTATGTCACTCAATGACAGGGATACATTCTGAGGAATGTGTCATTAAGCAATTTCATCATTGTGGGAACATCATAGAATGTGCTTACACAACCTAGAGGGTATTGCCTACCATACAGCTAAGCTAGATGGTACAGTCTATTGCTCCTAGGCTGCAATCCTGTACAGCGTGTTACTGTACTGAATGCTACAGGCAATTGTAACACAGTGGTAAGTGTTTATGTATTGAAACGTATCTAAACAAGAAAAGGTACAGTAAAAATACAGTATTATAATCTTATGGGGACTTCCAGGCATAGTGGCTCATGCCTATAATCCTAGCACTTTGGGAGGCCAAGGCCTAAGGATTGTTTGAGGCTAGGAGTTCAAGACCAGCCTGAGAAACATAGTGAGACCTTGTCTCTACAAAAAATTAAACAAATTAGCAGGACATGGGGGCACACACCTGTAGTCCCAGCTACTTAGGAGGCTAAGGCAGGAGGGAGGATCACTTGAGCCTAATAGTTTCAGGTTGCAGTGAAGTATGATGCCACTGCACTCTGCCTGGGCAACAGAGCCAGAGCCTGTTCCAAAAAACAGCAATAATAATAATCTTGTGGGGCCGCTGTGGTATATGCAATCTGTTGATCAAAACATTATGTGGAGGCTGGGCATGGTGGTTCACGCCTGTAATCCTAGCACTCTGGAAGGCCAAGGTGGGAAGATTGCTTGAGGTCAGGAGTTCGAGACCAGCCTCAGCAAGAGTAAGACCCCATCTCTAATAAAAATAGAAAAAAATTAGCCAGGCATGGTGGCGCACACCTGTAATCCCAGCTACTTAGAAGGCTGAGGCAGGAGGATTGCTTGAGCCCAGGTGTGTGAGGTTGCTTGGCTGATGCCATGGCACTCTAGCCATGAGACTCTGTGTACAAAAATAGAGTGAGACTCTGTGTACAAAAAAAGAAAGAAAGAAAAATGAGTTCGATTTTTAAAAAAAAAAGCTGTGTGGCACGTGGTTATAATTTCAAAGCCCTTACTTCAAATAGAAGCCAAGAAAAAGTAGCCACATGTTACAAATCAGAATATTTTTTATTAAACAATGCATATGGCACAGATTATGCTTATATGTAAAGAAGCTAAGCATTATATCAGTTCATGCTGCTTTTTAAAAAAAAGTTTTCCCTGGTATTAATCTGTAGAAAATGTCAGAAAATGCGGGTCCCCACAGTGCCCCCTGCTGCTTGCTGTGAGTCAATTGCCCTGACTTCTCATGTGTTGCCACGATGCCTTGGCACCATTTCCTGTATAACTGGCGTGTAATTTTAACTTCACAGCGCCTGTACAGATCCGTTTATGAAAAGAACAAGATGAAAATCCACATCGTGCCAGACATGGTGGAGATGGTGACTGCCAAGGATACTCAGAAGAAAGTCAGCGAGGTTGATTACCGCCTGCACCTCCACGAGTGGATCTGCCACCCCGACTTGCAAGTCAACAGTCACGTCAGGAAAGTCACGGATCAGATCAGCGACGTAAGCCCATTGGCTGTGACAGGCCCTCGCCCCGCACACCCACCTCAAAGAACGGCCAACTCTCCCATTTCCTCACCTTAAATGCTTTCCTATATGTCCATGGGTTGACTTGATTTTGGAGCTATCTCTGGAAGCAGGGCTCAATGCCCGTGTTTTCAAGGCACCCTCAGTCTCCTTCCATAATGCCTTTTTTTTCATTCACAAAGTCATCTGGGTTCCGGAATGTGCCTCTGTTTTTTGTGTTAAAGTTATGATCAATTTTTTTCCTTATCCCCTCTATCAAAAACCCCTAGATTGTGTACAAGGATGACCTCAACTGGCTGAAAGGCATTGGTTGCTACGTCTGGGACACTCCTGAAATTCTCCATGCCAAACACGCTTATGATCTACGCAACGATGTGAGTTTGCCTTGTTTTGTTTCAATTTTTTAGTATATTTCCATCTTGACGTAGTCTCAAGTCAAGTGGGGAATATGTAAAATGGGGCATTGTCACAGACCAGCTGGGCGTTAAGTCACGTTGAGGATGGCTGAGCTGGAGGAGGATGCTAGGAACAGAGCAGCCACGTGTCAGGAGTGCTTATGGCATCCCTAGTAAACAATGCTGTCCAGCTGTGCCGTTGTCCCCTGGCAGAGAAGGGACTTTTGGCTCTTCTCTCCACCTTTTGGACTATTTTGGTTATATTAATGAGCACATGATCCTCATTATAGAAAAACGTCATTTGTTTGTGATGCTACAGGCAGGATCTCTTTGTAAAGAGAGGATTAGCCAGGCAAATTAAATACACTATAATAAGGATTTCAGTAAGAAAGTTTAAACTTGCCTGGAAGAGTAGTTGTCAAGCTTCCTAGAAGACTCTAGAAGCCCCATATGACTATAAGCATTGGTTACACTGATCATTATAAAACTCAAATGCGTCCTGATCTGTTGAATAAGTGCTGATGAATGTAAATGTCATGAGTTAAAAGCAACCAAAGACTCTGGGAAAACCAGCAGGTGAATGGTCTGACACAGGCTTGTTTTCTTCCTCTTGGCAGATCAAGTACAAAGCTCATGGAAAGAAAATAAGGAACGACTACAAGTTGGTCACTGACACACCAGTTTATGTCCAGGCTGTCAAAAGCGGAAAACAGCTAAGTGATGTAAGTGCTCACGGGGGCAGTTACCATCGACAGCGATAAAAACAAGGGCTACCACGTAAGCAGAAGTGGCACAAACCACAGATTGGGCAGGGCCAGGCCTTTTCTAACTGGGAAAGCACAGTTGGTGCCTTAGAAAGTACTGAAGATGCTGCTCTTGTTTCCTGAAGCCTGATGTGTTCAGTAGTTCCCTGGGGTGGAGTTGTAAGGGGTCTGAGTCAAGGAAACACCTTGTGTTTTAGAGCTTCCAAAGTTGCTTTTTGTACCCTTGTGTCATGAGCAACAGTTTATTTCTCACTGTCTAGGCCTCCTAATACATTAGAGCCAACTATGGTAGAATAAGAAGCAAGCGGGCTCAGAATTTAGAGATGCGAGCGGGAGTCCTGCCTCTACCCCACGTGGCCTGTGAGGCTTGTGAAAAGCACTTACCCCGTCTGAGCCCCAGCGTCCTGGGATGTGAAAGGGAAAGTGTATGTGAGGTGCCCACTGTGACGCCTGGCACAGGGCAGGCAGCGCAGGCACAAAGCTGTTCTTTCTTTATTAACTCCACGGGTTGATGAGTGAATATTAGATCCCACCAGGGAGTTCAAATATTATTTGGGAACTTCTAGTGGTAAAATGCCCACTCTTCCTCCTCTTGTGCCTGAGCTGTCTCTCCCACTTGTTTCTCAGTGTGGGTGTCCACACCCTGGCTCTGACCCTATCGGACCAGACACAGTAATATATCAGATAGAGTTCTCTAGGCAGAGAGAAGCAGGCTATCTTTTTTGGTTTTGAAAGAGGGATTTGGGTTTCCATTCACTTTGCTTCGGACAATGCTGCTGTCTGAATCAACTCACTCTGCTGCTGTCTGCACCAGGTTGTCTACCACCACGACTACGTGCACAGCGTCAGAGGCAAAGTGGCTCCGACTACGAGAACCGTGGATCTGGACCGGGCCCGTCATGCGTACAAGCTCCAGAGTGAGGTGAGTACTCGGCAGTACCCAGCGGAAATCCGAGCGATCGGCCTCTGTAGGAGCAACCTTGGCTTGGGCATCCCCTTGACCCAACCTTGTGAAATATAAATGCTGTTCCATTCACATGGGTTGAAAAAACAAAAACAAACTAGAGTATAGCTTATTGTCCTTCTTGGCTGGCAAGATCCTTCTGTAGAATAATCAAAAAACAATAAATGGGTAGGAGGGGTTTTTTTTTTTGAGCAATATTTACAAGTTACAAAGAAGAGGGCCAACTGTGCTTCCAAAAAGCTTAAAATCAAGATGACAAAGACAAGGCATTTAATCATAAGTGGCTACTAACAATAAAAGATAAAGCTAGAAATTTCTGTTGGAACTCAGAAGAAAAAGCACCTGGACCTCACCTGCATGTTTAACCTATTCTATGTTACCCAGCAGTGCTACTTTGATCTCAATTTTTAATGCTACTTTCTGCCTTAAATATTAAAAATCATTTTGTTTTTAGTATTTTAAATATGATCTTTAGTCCTGTAGCTCCCCTGAGAGACAGAGTATTTAAGGTCACAGACAGAAACTCCTGCAGGAGCATGTGCAGCCTGATGTCCAGGCACTGTGTTTGGAAGGGAGGGAGGAGAGTTAATGCAAAGACGTGCTTGGTAACCATGACTGTCTCAGGGACTGTGATGGCTTGAATATCGTCACCTGAGGACAGAGTTAACAACAGAGGTGGCACTTGGCTGCCTGGCTTCTCTGCATTTCGCAAATTCTTGCTAGATGCCGTGCAGTCGACTGCGCGTGTGTTCGGAAGCCTAGGGGAATTGCCTTCCACACGCCATTTCACATACTGTTCTCTTTTTCCAAAACAATGAAGGGTAATCTGACTCATTTTGTGACTCTTAGAATTTATTTAATTTCTTCCTGAAGTCAATTCAATGAGTATATTAAATGTCTAATCAAAACCCTAATATGAGCTATACGTGATTTGTTGAACTCAGATCAATAAATGTTGATATTGATGCCAAATGTCACTTAACCTATTCTTCCTCATTCCGACAGAATCTGTACAAAACCAGCCTGCGCTTCCTGCCCACTGGCTATAGGCTTCCAGGTGATACTCCTCACTTCAAACACTCCAAGGACGTCCGATACATGAGCAGTTATGTAAGTGGTCTCCTCCTCGTTGAGATGAGGTCTCAAGGTGGGGTGGGAGGAAACTAGTCTTAATGAACAGCCTATTCTCACCCTCCAGTAACACCCTAAAGGTTCAACGTGATCTAACAATGGGAAGAGGCAGGGGAGACAGCACATTTTCCAAGGGTGCTATGGAATTGGCCACTCCTGCAATTCAGCAGTGCCTGGGTAGCCCCATGGGTTAGGATGGGATGTTGGTGGGAGCCTTGGCTCCGGGCCCATGGCTACCATGATGCTTCTACTTCTGCTGCTTTACTTAGCACAGAAGCATCCCGAACTATCCCAAGCCATTTACTGGAAATGTGACTTCGCACACACACTACTAATGTGTGGCAATAGCATTGTCTTCGTTCTGCAGTGTTTCACAGCAGAAGATAGAACATCACTGTGCTCCTTTGAAAAGAGGCCTTCTTGCCCAGCTGTGGGCTCTGCTACTTACTTCACTACTTGTCCTCTGTGCCCAGTTCATAGAAAGCTAGACAGGCAGCTAGGCTCTCACCACCTGTAGCTTGCCCAAGTGTTGGCTCTGGTACTATCCTTCACTACTTTTTAAAAGTACTAGATTGGGACTGGATGCATTTACCCCACGGGCAAAGCCTAGAGAAGTTCTGGCCATCCCAGTGACTCTGGCCTGCAGATGACAGCCAGCAATTGGTTGAAGAATAAGCTGTCCCTTCCATGCTACTGTCCAGAGTCCTGGGAATCCAACCTGCTCACCAAAAAAGGATCCAATAGCCTGTGGCCCACGAATATGCTTCCAAAGCAGACAGTCATGCATTTAATAGTCTTAACTCATCATTTTTTAATCAGGCTACAAAGCCATTCATCAGTCTCAAAAATATTCTCTTGTTCCTTCTTTGCATTTCCTAATTTCTTAGCCACACTGAAACTAAAAACTATAGATTTGTCTTGCATTTTGCATATCTACCTACAAAAACAGACTTCATGTAGACAAGTTTGTTTTATTCCTTTCTGGACCTGGTTTTATTACCAACAAATAATTTCAAGGCTTGGATTAATATTGAAATTTTGTTAATGACTTTTCCTTATACTTAATGCTTAGAGAGCAATTTTCAAATGCAGGTGACATCTCTTTTCTGTTTGGGAGACGCAATGTTGCTCTTTGTTTTACTCATTATTGATTTCATTCTGACTTTGCTTTTGCAGTTCAAGTACAAAGAAGTCTATGAACACATGAAGGCAAATGGGTATACACTTGGCCCCAAAGATGTTCCATTTGTCCATGTCCGGAGAGTCAACAATGTCACCAGCGAGGTACCATGAATGCTTATTCTCTGGGGTACATATTGAGTTTCAAAGACCATAGCTTTGTTTGAAGTACATTAAGAATTAATTGTATTTCGGCCGGGTGCGGTGGCTCACGCCTGTAATCCTAGCACTCCGGGAGGCTGAGGCGGGTGGATAGCTCAAGGTCAGGAGTTAGAGACCAGCCTGAGCAAAGAGCGAGACCCCATCTCTACTATAAATAGAAAGAAATTAATTGGCCAACTAAAAATATATGTAAAAAATCAGCCGGGCATGGTGGCGCATGCCTGTAGTCCCAGCTACTCGGGAGGCTGGGGCAAAAGGATCTCTTGAGCCCAGGAGTTTGAGGTTGCTTTGAGCTAGGCTGATGCCACGGCACTCTACAGACCGGGCAACAGAGTGAGACTCTGTCTCAAAAAAAAAAAAAAAGAATTACATCTAATTCTCTTAATCATAAATTTCAAAGGTCTTTTAAGCCTATTCCTGGGTCCAATTTGTTTCTTATATAAAGATGTCTTAACTACTTTATATCCCACAAAAATAACCACAGGCATAAAGCTTGTCACCCAGTGAAAATTCTGTCAGAAGAAGAACACAACGTCTGTCCCACGACTCAGTTCCACTCCCTGCTTTATTGCTCCTCTCTCCCCTTTCTCTCCACTGTCTCAGCCTGGAACCCCACCACCTGCTCACTTTCTCTCTTGGTCCTCAGACATTTTTCATTTACTCTTCTTAACATTCCTGTTCTAAACCATCTCCCTCGACCCGTCCAGTATTGTTTCTGTTCTGGGCTAGATCTACCCTTTTCTTGATCACTGCCTTTTCTCCTTGTATCTTCCCACCATCTTTTCTCACAGCCTCTCTCATTTATTATCTCCACTTGCTACTCTAATCTCCCTGCCCCTTTAGAAACTTCACCCTTCTTCCTTACTTTTCCCTTCAATTCTCTCCCTTTTTTCCCTATGATCTTTAATCAGCACTTTATTTTTTTTTATTTTTATTTTTTTTTGAGACAGAGTCTCACTCTGTTGCCTGGGCTAGAGTGCCATGGAGTCACCCTAGCTCACGGCAACCTCAAATTCCTGGGCTTAAGCAATCCTTCTGCCTCAGCCTCCCGAGAAGCTGGGACTACAGGCATGTACCACCATGCCTGGCTAATATTTTCTATATATTTTTAGTTGGCCAATTAATTTCTTTCTGTTTTTAGTAGAGACGGGTTCTCGCTCTTGCTCAGGCTGGTTTCGAACTCCTGACCTTGAGCAATCCTCCCGCCTCGGCCTCCCAGAGTGCTAGGATTACAGGCATGAGCCACCGCACCCAGCCTTAATCAGCACTTTAATCTCTATTTAGCTTAGGCTAGTATAGGACCTGCATACAACATAACAAAGAAGAGTGGCTTCATGATGTACCTGAATTTGTCCTAATTTAGTGACTCTAACATTGGTCTCCTTAGGGTCTAATACACCTTTGGTAAAAATTACTTGAGTATTTTCTATCTCTACAGAAAAACACACAAGCCCAATCTACATAATGACTTTGCTTCCACAATAATGTTTTCTCATTATGAAAAAAAAAGTCAAAATTTCTTGGACTGATAATATTAAAAAAGTTTAAACTGATTTTTGTAGAGTTCAGACAGTCGTGAATATGAATTCCATTTAAAGTTTTTATAATAGTAACAGAGTTCATGCTACAAGGAGATAACGGAGGAGGCGGAGGAGGACGGATGGGGTGGGAATAAGAGAGGGTGTCAGGCACAAAACAAACGGAAAAGCAAGCCAGAGTGGAAGAGTGGGAAATAACTCTCACCAGCCGAATCAGGAAATACCTGAAGAAATATATACATAGAGTCTGCAATGGAGTAAGTTACAATTAAGAAAATAAATATTATGATTTATGGTTTCATTTCACAGGTTATTTTAAGAATTAGAAGCTTTTATTCTAATGATACTTTGTAATAAATAAGCATTTGGATTTTTTATGAAGAAAGCCAAAAACTGCTCAGATTCTATCTTTTTAATCTGCATCACAGCAACTATAATAGGAAAGTAGACTTTTACAAAGGGAACTATAAAATTGAGAAAATTGGCAATGTTCTGTAAGTGTGCTTTCCCAGTCTCCACCAAGACAATGACATACAAAAACATTAGCTCTTTTAGCTCTATCATTACCTCAGTTAACTAGATTTTTCAAAAAAAGAAACTGCAAAGATGAAGCGTCTTACCTTGTGGAGATGTTCGAGGGCAAGCACAATCTCTCCAACATAGATCTGCACCTCCTGCTCTGTGAAACGCTCTCTTTGGGAAAGATGAGTAAAAAGTTCTCCACCATTTATATAATCTAAAAATGAAATATATTTTTTCTTTCTTTGACTTGTATTCATAAATGAAAGACAGTATTTCCTTTATTAACCATAGGCACTGATTTTAATATATCATTTTTTGTACAATTCTTAGTATAGAGTATACAGTTTCATATAGATATAGTACCAGATTCATATAGTAATATAATTTCATAAAACAATGTCTACCTTAAACCACAATCAAATGAATTAGCAAAGTGCATTGCTACTAAAACTATTACATAAAGCCTGCATATATTTAAATATGTTTTCCCAAATATAGCATCTCAGAAACCTCTGCCATCATCATACGATGGATACTTAATTTACTTTGGAGTACCAAAATATCAGCCACCGGGAAACCAAAACAAAAAGCACAGAAGTCCCAGCCTTTCATTTGTAATAGTTTCCAGTCACTATTTTTAGGACCTGCAGGCAGATTCCCTATTTTCCAGAATTGTCTGTGTACACTTACAAAAATTTATATTAGGCAGCAGGTAACTTTCTTGTTGCTCCATTTAGCCCCAAAGTAAAAGTAGTACAACTTGGCCAAATCAGAATCTGAAACTAGAAGATTCTCGTTTCCCTTTCAATTTGTTCTATTTATCGAACAGGAATAAATGACATAGGAGACAAAAGGCTACATCAAGAAATAAAAAAGGGAGCTGGTAAATAAAAAAAAAAAACCAATTATGTTAATAATTGACTTCAATAAGACATTTATTGATAAACTGAAAACTTATTTCATTATTCATTATTTTAGGTTAACAATTATATAAAGTAATATTAGAAATTGCTCAAAATCCTACAGAATAAACTTTTTGCTAAATAAATGTTGCAAAAAATTTTTAAATTTAAAATTTCATCAGAAATTAACCAGTGCTACATTAACAAACAATATTTATGTGTGAGAAACAATGTACCTCTGGAAAATAATCATAAACACAGTTTAAAGCTTTTCTCCTGAAAAATCCGAAAAGCATATATCTCAAGTGTATTCACCTGTTAAGTTTATCACAATTTGATAAAACAATAGAAAAAATTCTTCATGAACTCCCAAATTTTTCTTTTATGTTGCCCATTTAACTTTAAATTCCAAAAAGCAGATGCAACAGAATTAAAGAATTCTAACAGCTAGTTGTTTTGCAAGTATTTTACAAACCACGTGTCAGCAAAAAAGCATTTCCCTTTTAAGGCTTTTGTATTTTGCCAAGGAGTTTTAATTATATCTGAACACAAAGCTAATTATTAAAAAGGTGTAAAGGAACACAGCATTCCTGCAAACTAACAATGAATTTTTTTCTACTTTAAAGTAGTTATTTACTTAAACCTAATACTGGTGTTTATGCAGATAACGGTTTCCATAGACAGTCATGACACAGAAATAGGCACCGATATAACAACAAACACACCTACACAGCCTTAAATTTGATCATTTCATCTTCTATGGCCCCTCCAGCAGAATTGATCACTTCCTCATATGTTACCATCATACTCATTAAAGACTTCTATCACTGCAGTTACCTCACTGTACTGCAAATGTTTATTTGTATACTTACTTTCTCTGCTAAAGTTAAGATCAATATATTCACCGCCACATACCCAACATAGTACCTACATGCAGTAAGCACTCACTAGATGCTTACTGTATTAATTAATAATTGAACACAAATTCTTTTTTTTATTTCAGCATATTATGGGGGTACAATATTGTTGAGGTTACGTATGTTGCTCTTGCCCCCCTTCCCCCTCGAGTCAGAGCTTCAAGCATGACCATCCCCCAGACAGTGCGCATCACACTCATTATGTGTGTATATACCCATCCCCTCCTCCCCACTCCCATCTGCCCCACTCCCAATAAATGTTGTTCCTATGTGTCCACTTAGATGTTGATCAGTGAAACCAATTTGCTGGTGAGTACATGGAACACAAATTCTTTATATTGGAATATATGGTAAGTAGGGTCTCTGGAAAAAAAAATCACACTGAAACTCAAAAGGCCAGTCCATTGTTTAAAAAAATTGTTAATGTACTCCTGTCTCAGAGGCACCATGACACAGTCAAAAGAACCAGGGTTTTGTAGTTGATAGCACTGCACTACACAATGGCTCCACTGCTGTCCTGCCCTGAGCAAATTAAGCCTCTCTGAGCTTCAGTTCTTTATCTATAAAACAGGTATAATAACTATTTATAAATTATTGTTGCTTGGGACATATAAATTGCCCTGTTTTCCATTTTCTGTGAGATTGAGAAAAGCAACTATAAATGTTAGGAGACAAACCTAAAATATCAAGTAACCTACTTCCTACTTTTCGAACAGATTGACCTGACAGCCCAAGGTAAAGATTTGACATTCAGTAAGTTGTTTTAATTTTTGGGGTGGTTATGTCTTGTATACTTTACAAGGTGAACAACAAACTCTATCCAAGGGTCCAGGCTGCAGCAGGGGTAAAGTAGGTACCGAGGCTGCCAAAGGGCTGTAACAGCAGAAGCTATGACACCTGGAGTGTCATTATGAGGTAAGTGCTATAATCAATGGCAGAGATATGAGAGACTAGTGGGAATCTTTAAAAGGCAGCACTTGGTACCGTCAGTCATCATAATTTTGTTGTGCTGTTTGGCATGTCGTAGTATTTCATGATCTTAAGTTGTCATCTTCCTAAACAACAATATTATTTAGCATTTTTCTATGACTTATTAGACATTTCTACATCTTATGTTGTGAAGTGTACCTATTAAACATTTGTGTGGGGTTTTACCCATTTTGGTTTATTCTTTTGAGATATAATTCACATACCATGAAGTCAACCCACTTGAAGTATAAAATACAATGGTTTTAGTATATTCAGAGTTGTTTTGCCCATTTTGGTTTATTCTTTTGAGATGTAATTCACATACCATGAAGTCAACCCACTCGAAGTGTAAAATTCAATAGTTTTTAGTATATTCAGAGTTGTGCAACCATGACCTAATCAATGGCAAAACATTTTCATCCCCTACTATACCCTAGAAATTCTAATTTGTCTATTTTATTTAGTTGCTTGTGCTTTAGGTGTCATATCTAAGAAATCATTGCCAAAAACAATGTAACAAAAATTTACCCTAATGTTTTCTTTTAAGACTTTTCTAGTTTTAGCTCTTACCATTATTATTTGATCCATTTTGAGTTAATTTTTGTATATGTTGTGAGGTATGGGTCCAACTTCATATTTTTGCATGCAGCTATCCAGTTGTCTCAGCACCATTAGCTGAAAGACTGTTCCTTCCCCATTGTCACCTTTGCTGAAAAATCAACTAACTGTAAATGTGAGGATTTCTGGATTCTCAATTCTATTCCATCAATCTATATACTAGTGCCGCATTTTCTATATTACTGTACCTTTGTAGTAAATTCTGAAATCAGGAAGCATAAGTTTTCCAATTTTGTTCTTCCTTTTCAAAACTATTTTAGCTATTCTAGGTCCCTTTATTTTCCATATGGATTTTAGGATCAACTTGTCAATTTCTACAAAGTTCTGAGAGAGCTTATGTTAAATCTGTAAATCAGTTTGAGTATTGCCATCTTAACAATTTTAAGTCTTTAATCCATGAACATGGCAGTGTATTGGTAATATAGTAATGAGTACAGCTGCCTCTAATCCATGAACATGGGATGTCTTTCTACTTATTTAGATCTTCTTTCATTCTTTCAACAATGTTTGCAGTTTTCAAAATTTTGCACTCCTTTTGTTAAAAGTATTCCCAAGTATTTTATTCTTTTTGACCATGCAGTAGTTTTCTTAATTTCAGATTGTTCATTGCGAATATATAGAAATACAATTAATTTTTATATCTTACGTCCTACAATTTTCCTGAACTTGTTCTGGTAATTTTTGTAATGTATGGATTTTTGTAATGTAATGAATTCCTTAGGACTTTCTATTTACAAGATCATGTCATCTTTAGAGTTTTTCTTCTTCCTTTCTAATCTGAAGGCCTTTACTTGCCCATAATTTTGAATAAAGTGATGAGAATGAATATTCTCTCTGGTTTCTAATTTTAGGGGGAAAGCATTCAGTCTTTCACCATTAAGTATTATGTTAGCTGTGGGTTTTTCATAGAAGGCTTTATTAGGTTGAGAAGTTCACTTCTATCCCTACTAATGAGTGTTTTTTATCATGAAGGAGTGTTAAATTTTGGCAAGTGCTTTTTCTATGTCTATTGAGAGTATCATATGGTTTTTGTTATTGAGTTTTTTTAATGGTCTGGCATATGGTCTGCCCTAGAGAATGTTCCATGCGCACTTGAGAAAAATATGTATTCTACAGTGGTCTTTAGAGATTTCTATAGATGTCTGTTATATCGAGGTGGTTTATAGTATTGTTCAAGTCTTCTATTTCCTTGCTGAATTCTTTTACATTATTGAGAATGGGATATGATTATTGAATTCTCTATTTCTCCCTCCATTTCTTTCATTTTTTTTGTTCATGTATTTTGGATCTATGTTGTTAGGTACATGCAGTCGGCCCTCTGTATCCATGGGTTCCACATAGACAGACTCAATCAACCATAGATCAAAAATATTTGGAAAAAATAATAAAAAATAACAATATAACAATAAAAAATAATGTAAAATTTAAAGTACAGTATAACAACTATTTATATAGCATTTACATTGTATTAGGTATTATAAATAATCTAGAGATTTTAAAATATATGAGAGGATGTACTTATGTTATATGCAAATACTACTCCATTTTATAACATGAACTTGAGCATCAGAAGATTTTGGTATCCATGGGGTGTCCTGAAACCAATCCCCCACAGATGCTGAGGGATGACTATATATGTTTACAATTATTATATCTTCAGGATGAACTGGTCTTTTTATAATTATGAAGTATACTTTTTAATCTCTAGTAGCATTTTTATGTCTATTTTGTCTGACATTAACATAACCACTCCAGCTTTCTTGTGGTTGTTTCCATGATTTATCTTTTTTTACCATTGTTCCTTTTAATCTATTTGTATTTGTCTCTTTGAATCTATAGTATACCTCCTGTAAACAGCATATAGTTAGATCTTCTCCCTCTCAGTCTGAAAATCTCTGCCTTTGGATTAAAATGTTTAATCCATTCATATTTAATGTTATTATCGATATAGCTAGATTTATGTCTGCCATTTTACTTTTTTTTCTATATATCTCATATTTTTTGCTCTTCCAGTCTTCGTTTACTCTTTTCTTTTCCAATAACTGAATATTTTCTAATGTAACATTTTAATTCCTTTAAAGAATTCTCACTTTATTTTTTTGAGTTATTTTCTTAGTGGTTGTTCTACAGCTTACTACATAATATTAACTTATCAAAAACAGCTTCAGATTTATACTAACTTAATTTCAATGATACATAGAAATATTAATCCTATATAGCTCTATTCTCTCTTTCCTCCTTTTGTGCTATTATTGTTATACACAGTACAGCTACATATGCCACAAACCTAACAACATATTGCTGCAATTACTTTATATAATTTTGTCTTTCAAAAAAGCTAAGAGAAGAACGAACAGCAAGTACATATTTGTAGTTTGTTATATTAGCCTTCCAACTGACCGTTTTTGGTTCTCTTCTTTTTTTTCTGGTGGACTCAAGTTATGATTTGATTCCAACCCTCCACTCTGACCCTTTGTTTGTTTTTTTTGTTTTTTTTTTGAGACAGAGTCTCACTCTGTTGCCTGGGCTAGAGTGAGTGCCGTGGCGTCAGCCTAGCTCATAGCAACCTCAGACTCCTGGGCTTAAGCAATCCTTCTGCCTCAGCCTCCCAAGTAGCTGGGACTACAGGCATACACCACCATGCCCAGCTAATATTTTCTATATATATCTTTAGTTAGCCAATTAATTTCTATTTACAGTAGAGACAGGGTGTCTCTCTTGCTCAAGCTGGTTTTGAACTCCTGACCTTGAGCGATCCGCCTGCCTCGGCCTCCCAGAGTGCTAGAATTACAGGCTTGAGCCACCGCAGCCGGCCCCTTGGTTTGTTTTTATTGTTATTTTTTCTTTATTTAATAACCTGGCTTGACCATTTTAGTAAAATCTATTTTATCTGCAGTGTGAAGCCACTGATATTGCTCCTTGGAGGGCACAGCCTTAGGCATTTGCAAAATGGTTCTAGCAGGGCTCTTTTTCAATCTCTTTCCCTGATCTGTTAGGCTGTCTACCTCTGCTGGTATTAGGCCTAGCTATTTGGCTCTACTAATTGCTGGCTAGTTGTTTTATTGCCTTCAATAATACTCCAGGGTGTAAATTACTCCAGTCTGATACAATACATTCAGGCCCATTTGTGGAAGTAGTTTTTGAGGTCAGTGTTTGAAGTTTTCTCTGACCCTAGAAGGACCCTTAGTTGTCCACATCCAACAGTTTAGCTTGTTGCTATAA
Organism: Lepilemur ruficaudatus; assembly: GCA_963574885.1. Lineage (NCBI taxonomy): Eukaryota > Metazoa > Chordata > Mammalia > Primates > Lepilemuridae > Lepilemur > Lepilemur ruficaudatus. Next base: position 15,053 of record CAUYRT010067296.1, on the reverse strand, counting down.
TGGGGTTACAGCCTCCTCTTAATTTCTTACCACAAAAATCTCTTTTCCCCAGAAAAAGTTGAACTTGCCACATACTCTGTTTCCAATATTGTCAGCTTTTTCGGTGAGAGCTTCAAAGCTCTCTGTTCTTATGAACTGCCTCTCCCCCTAAGAAAGTATCTCTAGCCATTGCTCTGGAGCTGAAGAGGACAACTGCCCACTTCTCTTGGAGTAACATCCATGTTTTATTAGCAGGGTTCTTTCTGGGTGAGGGTGGTACGCTATGCTATGGTCTTTGCAGCTTGCCTCTACCAGCATGAAACCTCCACCCTACCAGCAAAGTGGGGCAAAGATGATCAGAACTGTATATTCTGACCCTGCCAAGCCTGGGACAGACCTTCTGCCCTGTAAATGGGGACTGGGTAGAAGAAAGAAGACCCTAGCCTCCCAGCCTCACTTACCAGGAATTTAACTTCTAGAACTTGGAGCTGGGATGGATAAGAAATGCTGGTGGCCTGTCCCTCCTAGTGAGATAATCCATCCCTTGACTGGGAGCTGGGGGAAAAGGGAGCCCCATCTTCTTGGCCATGCCCACCTGAATGGCACTTCTGTTATACAGAGGAGAGAGGTCATGGCTCAAGTGCCATCTACTCTCATTGTTCTTACCTAGACTTAGTTTATTAGATTTTCTTGAATAAATATTTCTTTCTTTGCTATATGCCACCCTTAGGACAACTTACAGAGACTTTCAATGGCTGTTCTTTTTTTTTTTTTTTTTTGGAGATGAGACCTTGCTCTGTTGGTCAAGCTGGAGTACAGGGGTGTGATCATAGCTCATTACAACCGTGAACTCCTAGGCTCAAGCTATCCCCACACCTCAGTCTCCCAAGTAGCTAGCACTACAGGCCCATGCCACCACGCCTGGCTAATTTTCTTAATTTTTTTAGATGAGTTCTTGCTATGTTGCCCAGGCTGGTCGTGAACTCCTGGCCGCAAGTGATTCTCCTGTCTTGGCCTCCCAAAATGCTAGTATTACAGGCATGAACCATCATACCTGGCCTTCAGTGGTTGTGTTTTAAAAAACAGCTTGTGTTAGCTATGGTTGTTTCCCTACAGAGCAGGTACATGGAGCTCCTCACATTGCCACTCCAGGAGCTTCTTTTTAAATTATTAATTCAAAGGCATTCTATATATTTTAGATACAAATCCTTTGTCAAAGACATGTATGGCATATATCGCTGAGTTTGTGGCTTGCATTTTATTTTCTCAAAGGTATCTCTTGATGAACAAAAAATGTTTAATTCTGATTAAGTCCAACTTTGTTTTTGGTTAGCGTCTTGAGGAATCTTTGCCTACCACAAAAGTCAAAGATTTCTCCTAGGATTTCTTCTAAAAGCTATTATATCTTCAGCTTTCACATTTAAGTCTATCCGTTTCAAATTAATTTTTGTGTACAAAGCAAAGTAAGCATTGAGATTCACTTTTTTCCATATAGATATCTCATTGTTCTAGCACCATCTGATGAAGAGACATGTTTCACTACTGAATTGTTTTGGCACATTTGTCAAAAATCACATGACTACATAAGCGTGGGTCTACATCTGAAGTCTCTATTCTATTCCATTGATTTATGCCTCATACCATGTTGTCTTGATTACTCTTTTAATTTTTAAATTTTTTTTTTAGAGACAGGGTTTCACTCTATCACTCAGGCTAGGCTGCAGTGGCCCAATTATAGCTCACTGTAATCTCAAACTCCTGGGCTCAAGCAATCCTCCCACCTCAGCCTCCTGAGTAGCTGGGACTACAGGTATGTACCACCACACCTGGCTAAATTTTAAATTTTTTGTAGAGACAAGGTCTCACTATGTTGGCTAGGCTGGTGTCGAACTCCGGGCCTCAAATGATCCTCCCATCTCATCCTCCCAAAGCACTGGGACTGTACCAGGCCTGATTACTGTAACTTTATAGTAAGTTTTGAAATCAGATTCTACATTCACTCTTCTTTTTAAAGAACTGGAAGAGGCTATTCTAGTTACCTTTATATTTGCATAGGAATTTTAGAGTCAGCTTACCAATCTCTACAAAAAAGCCTGCTTGAATTTTGATTTGGACCATTTTGCATCTATAGTTCAATTTGTGGAGAACTGAAATTTTAACAATATTATGTTTTCCAACTCATAAATATGGTGTATCTCTCCAATAATCAGGTTTTCTAATTTCTCTTAGCAACATACTCTAATCTATAGAGTAAGACTGATAGTTCTAGACTACATTTTGGCCTTTGATTTTACATATCCTTGGAGAAAAAATATTTTTATCTTTAGAAAGGGAAATCAATGCAGCTTGTGTTGAGCAAATCAATGCTGTGTTGAGCACACAGCAGGTCTTTGGAAAGTCCAAACATCTTAGCTATACCCTTTTTTCAATTGTGTGACTTTGAGCAAGTTGCTCAATCTCTCTGAATCTAAATCTATATTTAAAAAGAAAAACAGTATGTTTCCTATTGTTTATTCATTTTATTCAACAATATGAGCCCTTATTATACACCAGCCACTCTTCTAGGCACTGCACACATAGCATTGGACAAAACAGACAAAAAAAAAATCTCTATTCTAGGGAAGCTTGCATTCCAGTGAGAAGAGAGAAACATAAGTAAATTAGATACTATTAATACACTGGAAGGTCATGATTGCAATGGGGAAAAAAAAGCCCAGAAAGAAGGGGACAGGGAGTACCAGGGTAGAGATGAGGATTGCACTTAAATAAGGGTGCTTAGTATAGGTCCCACTGAGGTAACTTTTGAGAAAATAAAAGGGCAAGGATGTGAGCTAAGCAGATATTTGGGGGAAGACTGTTCCAGGCAGAAGTAACATCCAGCGCAAAGATCCTTAGAGCAGGCCTGGTGTATTTGAATATTAGAAAGGGGGCCAAGTGGCTAGAACAGAGTGAATGAGGGAAAAGCAGGAGAGCCAAGGTCACAGAGTAACCGAGTTAGGGCAGTGGGGCAGACTGCATAGGGCTTACAGACTTTTACTGGGGCTCTTCTGTACATCATGTTCTACAGAACACATTGTGTTCTATGTGAACAGTTGTGTTTGGAACTGTGTGGCACAGATGCCGTGGCCATCGTAAAGTTTTCATCTTTGACTCTGAATTAAATGGGAAGCCTTTGAAGGTTTCTGAGTAGGATAATGGTATGATATGACTTTCATTTTAATAGAATCAATGACTCTGGCTGCTGTGTTGAGAATAGAAAGGATGGAAGTAGGAAGATCACTCGCAATAAACAAGGTGAGAGATGCTAGTGGCCAGGAGGAAGGTGACAGCAAGTAACGGTAAGGATTCGGCATACCTGAGCAACTGAAGAGATGCAGTGGGTGTCACCTGAGATGGGTAAAGATAGGGGAAGAATGGGCTTAGAAGGGACTACCCAGAGTTCACTATTGAATATGAAGAAGGCACAGTACAGTGTCTGACAAGTAAAAGTTCCATAAATGGCAGCCATTGTCATAATCATCATCAGCATGTTGAATTATGCATTCTGATACTGGTAGAAGGTTCAAGAGAGCCCTACTGGAGACCTATTGGAAGGCAAAGATCAATTTTTTATGGTTAGTTTTAGAGCATTAAAAGGAGGGTCCATGAACCACCCTGAAAGTGCTTCATGTTAATTCTCTGAAATTATGTAGAATGTTTTGAGTACATGCAAGCATATGTGCATTCTCCTGAGAAGAGAGGGTCCACAGCTATCAGATTTTCCAAGACAGTTGTGAGTCAAAGAAAATTTAAGGAACATCGCCTTCAAGACAGCATTATAACTTTGTTTTTTTTAATTTATTTTTTTTATTTCAGCATATTTCGGGGATAGCATTATAACTTTGAATGGAAAAGCTCCTATCAAGTTTATTTACAAACAAACTAGTGAGTGCTGACTGAGAGCACATGGGAAACGTCTGAGAGCAGGTCCCACAGCTGTGCCCTGAGAGCCCACACCATGAATTTAATCCTCCCCAGCGCACACACCCAGTGCCACGCTCCCCCAGCACTTGGATCGCTTCTCCCTGACTGTTACCCTTGCTTGCCATGGCTATTCAAGAGCTTATTTGCATTAACGATTGAACTAATGGGGTTCAGAGCTTAAGAAGTGTGAGACAGAGCAAGGGGTTTTCATTTTCAACAAGATCGCTTGCCTACTGAGGATGTGCTGAAACTGCTCTCTGGTGTCTTTACACTTCTTTGTTTATCAATAGATCTAGCCACTCTGTTAGGGTAAGGTTGGGGCTTGCCCTTGAAACTACAAACAACTTAGCCAGCCAGTAAAACAACAAATAAGACAAAATGTGGAAAAGACCATCAGGGACATTACTAAATTTGAGTTGAATTTAAAAGTTTTTATTCTCTGAAAAGAGAGTATCAGGCTCAGGAATGCAGCAGATTCTGAGCTACAGTTACCAGTGGCACCAAAATGATCAGTACCGTCATGAACACCCAGGTCCTCACTGTCATCTGAGAAGATGTGTTTCCTCAGTTTTAAACTCAAGGAAAACTCCCCCTACCTTTTATACCCCTGGCCCCTTTCCAGCTGGGCTTAAATTACATTTCTTCATATAAAACAGCGGTTTCATGGAAGACAATTTTTCTACAGCTCTAGCCCACAGACAAAATAGCACACCCTTAGCTATCAATAGCTACCAACATCTGGCCAATCTTTTATAACAGATTTTTAACCTGGGGGACAAATCAGAATTACTTGGGAAACTTTTTCATAATATACCTGTGTGGCCTCTCTACTTCAGATCTACTTAAATCTGATTCTTTAGGAAGGGGCCCAGACATGTATATTTGAAAATACTCCCTAGGTGATTCCAAGGTATACTCCTGGTTAAATATTACTACTCTAAAAAGTATGCAGAGTTAACAGATTGAATTCCATTATAAACTCCCAGCCCATATTCAAATTTTATTTTCAAATTTTGCTTTAAGGCAGGGGACTTTTATTTTGGATTCTGAAATCTGTAACATAGAAAACTGTAATTCAAAACATATGATTAATTTGAACTTTTAAGAGTTGTACTGATTTTTATGCACTATGAAAGCGTACTTAAGTTCATAAACTACACTAGATCACAGAGCACCTGTTTAGTCTATTTAAGATAACAAACTGATCAAGAAGAATTCAGATAATTGACACATTTTAATATAAGGCATTCTTCTATGGAATCACATCAGAGAAGGAACTCCATTAGTCTAATTTGAGTTACTATTCAGAGGAGTAAAAAATGAGGTTAAATCTGAAACTCAAATGGCAGGTTTTCCATTATTTAATTTAAAGTATTTAAGAAATGTAGATAATCAGATATTTGCCAAAGTTTCATACTTTAATAACTCCCAAAAATGTGAGCCATAGATGAGACTTACTTTTGACAGTCTGATTTATGAGCACCTTTCTCCAGCTTCTCTTTTTCCAGGCGCTTCTTATTTTTCTCTGTTACCAGTTGTTCTCCAGGAATCTCCGGAATCCCCATCATTGCTGCAAATTGCGCTGCACCTTGGTCAGTCAGAAAGCAGTGAGGTGTCTGCAACAGAAAGAAAAGGAAAACTGGTTAGCTTTTCGAAGATTTGTAATCTTTTTAACTGTTCCAACTATGTGGAAATAATTACTTCTCTGTGTGCAAAGGCTCAAAAATGCAAATTCCACTGGCTTGCTTTTCTGAATGCTGAAAAGAGCCTGTCTCTCTGAGTTTCTACATTTTAAAAAAAACAAACCAAAATTGACAGACTACCATCCAGCAGTGGACTACAAGTCACTAGGGATGTGACTTACATATTATGTTAAATTTAAAGAACTTAACCCATTTGTATTTAACGCCATGCTATTATATAGTTGGTCTGTTCAGTTTGTAACGTGCTGTTACATGTATTGAAAGAACGATGAAGAAAATAGAGGAAGAAAACTATGTAATCCCTGGTCAAGTTACACTAGTCAGGTTACATTGTCAACAAGAGTCAGAATCTTGGCTGATTTGAAAAACTTAAATAACATTGCTTCTGTTCTGGGATATATTTTTAGGAGAAGAGTGATCTCAGGTTTCTCCACAGCCAGACTTCCTTTTTTTTTTTCTTTTAACCACTGAAGTATAGCAGTGACAATTCTTTAGGAAAAAGATGGTTAGGTCACATCTACCTTTTCCATGACAAGCCGAGCAAGTTTGATGGGATTTGCTATACACCGGACTGCGGACACTGCTCCTGCAGACAGGTCTTTTCCATCCATGATACTAGCATCCATTTCAACGTCACCATTTGTATTCAAGACAGATCCACACCCTAAAACCAAGAAGAAGTTGAAAAGCAAGAATTAAGAGTTTAGAAATTGCTCCAATTTTTCCTCTAATCTATCCCACTTTAATTCATCTTCTATTACATTGCTAGAGGAACATTTTAAAAACACAAATCTGACTTGGCACCCTGTGACGTACAAAACAGAAATATGAAGCCCTTCCTGATCTAGCCTCTGACCTACTTTTCCAGCTTCATCTCTTATCTTTGGCTACATTTTACTGAAATATTAGGTTTCCCTGAGTACAGTAGTTCTCCCTTATCCACAGTTTTGCTTTCTGCAATTTCAGTCACCTGTGGTCAACTGCAGCCCAAAAATATTAAATGGAAAATTCCAGAAATAAGTAATTCATAAGTTTTAAATGTGCACCATTCTGAGTACCGTGATGAAATCTCATGACATCCCGTTCCGTCCTAGCTAGGACATGAATTATCCCTTTGTCCAGCAATCCACACTATCTATGCTACCCACCGTTAGTCACTTAGTAGTCATCTTGGTTATCAGATCGACTGTTGCGGGCAAGGCAGTGCCTGTGTTCCAGAAACCCTTATTTTACTTAACAATGGCCTCCAAAGCACAAGAGTAGTGATGTTGGTGTATTGTTATAACTGTTCTATTTTATCATTAGTTATTGCTGTTAGTCTCTGACTGTACCTAATTTAAAAATTAAACTCTATCATAGGTATGTATGTGTGGAAAAAACATAGTGTAGAGTTTGGTACCATCTGTGATTTCAGGCTTCCACTGAGGGTCCTGGAAGGTATTCCCTGTGGATAAGGGGGACTAATATCTACCATAAGCTCTCATTACTTTGCACATGCTGCTCTCTTTACCACGAGCGCCCTTTCTCCAACTTCCTTGAATAGACCACACCTACAAATCTAGCTATGCTTCTCAACCTCTTTGTGCTTCTGTTTCCTCATCTGTAAAATGGGTAAGAACATCAACTCATTTAATCCTGACAGCCATCAATGAGTTAGATAAGGCACATTTAACACTTAGAGTAGTGCCTGGCATAAGCAAGCAAGCAAGCAGTAAGTGTTAGATGCTCTGATTATATGCCAACTTAACACGTGGAGAAAACAAAAAAGCAACTCTCCCAATATCAGATGTCTATTAGGTGAAGAGTGAGAAATCAAATCCAAGTCTGTGGCTTGGATAGCTATTTCCTTCTGCCAAAAAAACTCACATCTTTTCCACCATACCTTGATGCCTTAGTGGGTTTACAAATAAAACCCAACTTAACAGTTATTTCAGAGTTAGAGGACAGTATTAAACTAGAATTTTTTTTTTTTTTTTTTTGAAACAGAGTCTCACTCTGTTGCCCTGGTTAGAGTGCCGTGAGATCAGCTTAGCTCACAACAATCTCAAACTCCTGGGCTCAAGTGATCCTCCTGCCTTGGCCTATCAAGTAGCTGGGATTACAAGCATGAACAACCATGCCCCGCTTTGGAAATGTTTTAAATCTTGATTGTGGCGGTAGTTACATAAGTGTACACATTTTTTGAAACATAAAAAAGACAGTATAGTTTATGATACATAAAGTAGTCTACTTCCAATCTCCCTCTTGGTATCTGAATTCTAGGAAGCTGGTTAAATAAAAAAAGAGAATAGGCTGGGTGTGGTGGCTCACGCCTGTAATCCTAGCACTCTGGGAGGCCAAGGCTGAGCAAGAGAAAGACCCTGGCTCTACTAAAAATAGAAAGAAATTAATTGGCCAACCAAAAATATATAGAAAAAATTAGCTGGGCATGGTGGCACGTGCCTGTAGTCCCAGCTACCCGGGAGGCTGAGGCAGAAGGATCCCTTGAGCCTAGTAGTTTGAGGTTGCTGTGAGCTAGGCTGATCCCACGGCACTCTAGCCAGGGCAACAAAATGAGACTTTGTCTCAAAAAACAAAACAAAACAAAACAAAAAACCGGAATTAATGTATGCAAGTATTCTTAAAGTAACTTGATCAACAAGCAGGAAGAGAAAAATATTGCTTCTTGTTAGCATATTTAGTTGCACCACAAAGCTGATTAGATTCCCTGACACCTTATAAAGATTCTATTTGTTCTGGGGGCAGGGAGCTCGACCTGACCTGGCATTGCTCACTAGCTGAAGGGCAAATTTACCTGCGTTGAACTCGGAATCGTTTTCCAGGGTGGTCACAGCTTCTTCCACAGCATCCACCGCGCTCCCGCCCTGCGTGAGGATTTTGTAACCCGCGGTGGCGGCTTTGATGATGCCCTGGCGCACGCGCCCCTTCCGGTCCTTGGCGATGTTGCTGGCTCCGCCACCGTGGACCACGACGACGGGATTCATGTCGACGGACCCTGGCCACAGGGAAGACGAGAGCGTCATTCCAAACGGGTCCAAGAAAACCGCAAGGGAGACACCGGGGGGACAAAGTCCAGTTTCTATGTCGGCAGCAGGGTTTACCATCTGAGGCAATTTCTTGAGGCCGCGGAGGGACAGCTGAGATTGAATGAGGCACGAACAGCCCAGTGCGCCGGGTCCTCCCCGCCCTGGCCCGGGGTACCTGACGCCCTGGTGGACCGGGGGACCCAGAGCCCGCGCCCCCTCACGGGCTGCCTTCGGGCCTCAGTTTCCCGGGAGAAGCCCACACCCGGTCCCACGCTGGGCCACCGGCCGGGGAGGGGCGGGAGCGGCGCCCGGGGCCAAAACTCCCACTCCTCCTCCCAGGCTCCGCTCCGGGCCTCGGTTTCCCCGGGACGGTCCCGTGCGCCCCGTCCCGCTAAGGACCTGGGACGGCCTGAGGGCTGGACCCCGCTGGCGCCCTCCCCGCTTGAACCCCGGCACCGAGGACGGTGCTTCCCGCCTTCGGTACGGTCTGTATTTCCGATCATTCCGTTCACCAGCCCCAGGTCCCGGCCGCCGGCTTACCGAGGACACCGCCAGAGGCGGACGCCGAGGCCTCAGGCTGGCCCGAGCCACCCGGCGGCCCCCGGAGCCGCACGGTCCAGCCCCTCGGCGAGGCGAATTCTGGATCCGCGTCAGTCCGCAACCGCTCCGCGGGCAACGGTTCCGCGCCTGCGCGCGAGGGCGGGGCTACCGTAAATCCCCGACGCCCGCCGGCCGCGCACTCGCCTCGCAGCTCTGGAGTCTAAGCTGCCGGCGGAACACGCGCTGCTCGCCTCGCAGAACCGGGACCACGCTGGAGCTGCTTCCACCCGCGCCAGCCTCCTCGTGGCATGCGGGGACCGTCCCACTCCCGATGAGGCCGGGAGCAGGGTGGTTGGGTTGGTGGTCAGAAGTGAGAAGTGATGTGTTGCAGTTTTGTAAGTGCAAATGGAAAAGCAACGCTCCACGCAGTGAAATCCTTCCTTTGGCCAAGATGTTTGACAGGCTTGCTAATTATTATTTTGAATGCTAATTATTATTTTGAATTCAGATATCTTCCCCTTAATTGTCTCTCCCCTTAACTTTTTGTAAAGAACAGAAAGACAAACTATAAAAATGTCTAGTTGGTCTGGTTCTGTGCCTGGGTGCCCTGAGACTCTGAAAACCCTCAGCCTAGTCCCTCCCTTCGAGCTTCAGGATCCCAGCTCTAAATTCTGTCGTCTGCAAAAGTCTTTATTTTTTGTTGGCCCTTTTCCTTCTCTCTGCCTCTGAGTGTTCTCTAAAGACTTGACACCCTGGTGTCTGGACCAAACACCTGTGTTCGCCCAGGGTTGTCCTAGGCTCCCGTTTAGTTCTTCCAGTAGTCGAGGGGGATGGGAGGAGTTTACATTTGTACCCATTAAGGCAACTGTGAGATACTGGATAGGTGACATGGACTGAAGGATACTTACTCTATTATGTCGAGTACCTTTTTGAATTATGATTTTATTATTTTTTCTTAGCCTTTATTTTTTAGAGCAGTTTTAGTTTCACAGCAAAATTATTTTATTTTCATTATTAATTTACTTTAAACTGTTTATTGGCTGGGTGAACCAATGTCAAAGATAGATTTTCTTTTTATCCAACGAACACCATTCCCCTGCCCCCACCATGCACTTAAGTTTAAGATACTGGCAGCACAGGGACTGAGTTGTTATGAGAAACTGAATATACAAAGGGACAATGGCCAGGCCTTATACAAAAATTGAACTCTGGACCACAACCTCTGCAGCAACCAGTCCAGGAAACCAAACCACAACCTCTGCAGCAATCAGTTCCGAGTGGTCAGGACTTGGTCAATAAGTAACAGTGTCCCTAATTTTTGTCTTTGCTTCCAATTTAGGACCAACCAGAGAAAGCCAAGTCTGTTCCCCTAGCCGGTCACATAGGGTGACCGCTTTCACTTAGTCCCTCTAGCTTCCCCATGCCAACAGCTTCCAAGCAAGGCATACCGGGGCCTTCCCTTTTCTCCACTATAGAGCTTTCGCGCTCTCCTGAGTCTCTGCCAAATGCAAGTGATGGTGGATGACTCCCTTGCAAAAGCAAGCTCTGAATAAACAGGCTTTGCTTGCTCTCATTTGGGTGGTCTTCATTGGTTTTCACATTCCATAAATACAAGTTTCTGCCGGGGGGAAGGGCTTGCGCAAAAGGGGACCTGGAGGAGGGACTGGCCTTCTTCAGTTCTGGAAATCAGAGCATCAGGCCCTACTGTACGGTGGCTTTTGCCTCCATTGCTTGCCCACCACCTACCTCCTGGGGTACCCAGTGGTGTGCAGCTGACAACCTTGCCCCTTTCTCTTCCTCTAAGGAATGCAAAGCCTGAATGTGAGTGCCTGAGAGTGCTGTGGGGCTGACTTTGAATCAGCTCTAATTTGTAAGAAAAGCTTTCATTCTCTATTCTTGATGGTTGCAAATTACTTTTGACACAGCTGAGAAGAGCTCTGCTGCCCGGTGCAGGCATTTCCTTTACACTAGTTCTCAGAGTTCTCCACTGAAGACACCTAATGATGGACGAGAGGGAGCAGTTTCTCCTCTCCCCCGGGGGAGTGGAGGAGAGGAAATAATAAATATAATAATGATAGCATGACAACAGCAACCCTTTATTAAGTATTTACTATGTAGCAGGTGAATGCGAAGGGCTTTACATACATTTTCTCTTTGAATCTCCACAGTAACCTTTTGGAGTGGGATCTGTCATCATCTCCAATTACAGACATTTGGTGTTCTGTTTCCACTCTGTTAGGTTTGCTCAGGGTGCGAACCCAGAAAGTATGTATGGGAGGGAATGTGGTTAATGGAAAACTTAGATAGTGATCATAAGACCTGTGAAACAATAGCCATAGGAGTCTGGAGAGTCCGGGGTTGTAAATCTAACTCTGACCACAGATGGTTGTGGCGACACAGGGGTCCCAGAAACCGGTTGTTTGAAAAGAATTTATTATAGCGGCTGTTCTGGCCCAGTTGCTCACACCCCTTGGGAGAAACCCTCTATAAAATGCAAGGCTCTCCGCTTTCCCCAAATGGACGCTCTTTTTGGCCTCCATCCATCTGCAGCCGGATGCTCAAATAAACAGCATTTTCCTACACCTGAGGCTTCGTGTGTCTCCCTCTCAGCTCTGGACATTCTCCTTTGAAATGGTTCTTGCTAAGGACACCAGTGTCCTTCATGTTGCCAAATCGAATGAAATTTTCCAGGTTTTATCTTACTTAACATCCCCGTAGCATGTCACACTGCTGACCCTTCCCTTATCATTATTATTTTTTCCATTCCTTTATTTTTGAAATTCTGTCTTCCTGAATTTTGTACTCTCTGGCTTTTTCTTCTTCTTATGTGGCTGCTGCGTCTCAATTTTATCCCCAGATTTGTTTTCTGCAATGTTCAATGAGGACATTCCTTAGAGTTCCGTCTTTTGCCCTCTTCTTTATTCTTTCCAGCTTCTCTTTCTGAGCAATTTCATCTCCACCCATGACGTCACCTATCCTCCATGTGACAAAAGGACCCAAATTTGTGTCTCTGGGTTTGATCTCTCTCATGAGCCCCAGAACTCTTTAGATACCTGCACTTGACATGTCTGTGTGGTTGGTCCATTGTCACCTTTTTTTTTTTTGAGACAGAGTCTCACTCTCTTGCCCAGGCTAGAGTGAGTGCCATGGCGTCAGTCTAGCTCACAGCAACCTCAAACTCCTGGACTCAAGCGATCCTTCCGCAATGGAATATTTTACACAAAAGGTCTTCTAGAAACATCTTCCTGCCTCTTCTCCATAAAGTTGAATTTCTGTGTCATGGTTCAAGTTGTGGCTTATGTGCAGTCACTTTGCACCAGAGCCTGCATTCCCCTTGTCCCCGGGGTGCCTCCTGGGGGCCCTGTCTGAAAGCACAAGCCGGGGGACACAGGTGAATTCAAAATCAGCCTAAGGCCAAGGATGTGGAAAGTAGGCCTGTTTCTGCCAAAAATGTGCCATGCATAACCTTGACAAGGGCAGCTTGCTACAGTTGTAATTCACCTCAATTCACTTTTTGAGAAAAGCAGTTAGAGTTTCATTCCGATAGGGCAATCTAACGGCATAGCCCCTTTCCTCCCCTCACATGGGGGGCCAACGGCTCAGAGAGTGAGTACATTCTGGCTCCAAATGTGGCATAAATCAAAGCATAAGTTTCAGGACCCAGTCAGGAGAACATAATGCCTCTCTCCCCACCACCAAGAAGATAAGTTAGCTGAATCAATAACAGACTTAGGAGATTTTAGGAGGAAACAAGGCATCAAGAGATATGGGTCCTCATCTCCCCGCCTGCTGGATCCGCCTGGAAAGAGAGAGACTGCGAGACAGTTGCTTCTGCTCTGAGGTATGGGCTGGGGGGATGTTAGGAAAGGTGTGAGCACCAGTCATGTCCCGGGGCTGCCAGCACTGATCCATCCAGGTCCCCCAAGCCCTAGCCCCAACCCTTGGTCTCTCCCCGTGATGAGAAGCCCGTGCAACAGAGCTGAGGTCTAAGCCAGTGGGTCTCAGACTGCAGCTGGCCTCGGACGGAATCACCTGGAGGTGCAGGACAGCTTGCTAGTCCCCGCCCCCAGCATTTCTGATTCAGCAGGTCTTTGTAAACACACTCAACCTGAGGTCCACAGTCTTCTTTGTGGGATCCAGAGTAGGGGAATGGGAGGCTGGGTAAATGTGCCATTTTTAGTTTTTGTCTTTCCATCCAAGTGCCTGCTGAATGATGAATGAGCTTCTTTTGTTTCTTAAGAGCTGAGTGTTGGAGTGCTTAATTTAGTGCATCTGCGTGGGTAGGTCGGGGGAGTTGAAATAGGCTAAGAATGATTAAAATGAGCTCTCAGAAGTCATTTTGCAGCACTGGTAGCAGTTCTCGAGGAAGAGGCAGCTATTCCAAAGGTGTCTACCCTCTGGGCTCCTTCCTGCCCAGCACTGCCTGCATCTTTTCCAAGGAGATTCCCCTGCTGACTGTGGCCTTGGTGGGCTCGTCTATCTACAGATTAAGCCCTGGATGGCCTATGGGCAGGAGCCTGGAAAGTTCTATTTGTACCATAACGCTCAGCACAGAGCCTTATTCCCAGAAAGTTTTCATGAATATTTGTTGGGTGAAGAACAAATAGTTCAGAAACTCAAAAACAAAAAGCAATTTCCCAGAAGTCTGGGGCGACAGTGGTTAGGAGCTGTGGAAACTGGAGTAATCTGGATGTTTGTGAGCTGCTCAGCGAGCCTGACTGTTGCCGTGAGAGAAAATGAACCCTGGACTTCAATAGAGGTGCTAGGAGCTCATGTTCCTGGCAGACGGTGCCTGTTTGGGGGCTGTGGCTATAGAAATAGTGACAGCCCAGTGAGGGCACCATCTGGGCTGCTTCATCCGCTGTGCCTGGCATGGGGCCTGGCCCACAGGAACTGCTCAGCGGAATGTTTGTCGAATATGTAATGAGCCAAGTTCAGACGGGGAGGCCTCAGCTATTGGACAGGGGTTGGGCTGAGGCTCGGGGGTGCTGCAGATACCAGTGGATAACAGCACTTGTAATTCAAGTCTCTGCATCTGAAAAAGAGAAATTGCTTATTTTATCTGCATAGGGAAAGATCTTTCTCCAGATATATCAATTGTAGGTATTCTAAATTGGATGCAAAAATACGTTTTCCAGTAAAGAAGATTTGTCACAATAAACCATGCAGAAGTAGTAAGAACAAAATTAAAATGCTAAAATTCTGCCACTCAGAGATACCGTTACATTTTTTTGGTCTGTTTCTCCCTGTCTCTCCCTATGAAGATGCCGTGTTTCTTACTCTTTCACTCAGCCTTACTTGCGAGCATTTCCATGCTGTTAAATGTTTTCCATGTTGCACCATTAGAAATAATGCTTCAGTGAACACTTTTATACATAAATCCATGTTTGTTTTGTGTTTTTGATTAGTGCTCAAAGAGAAATCCACAAAAGTGGATTCTTTAGATCAGATGTTATGATACGTGTTGCGAAGCGGAGGTGGGGAAATAAGTTCTGTTGCGGGAGAACTGATGAATTGTGGCCTTCCTCCTCCCAGTGATTACCAAGAAATATAAGAATTGTTTCTAAAATAGTTTCTATAACTATTGTTTCCAAAATCATTCTGGGGAGCCACAGGTTTTATTTATTTATTTTTTTTAAAAAAGCTTTTGTTTTATTTATTTTTTCTTTTGAGACAGAGTCTCACTCTGTTGCCCGGGCTAGAGTGCCGTGGCGTCAGCCTAGCTCACAGCAACCTCAAACTCCTAGGCTCAAGCGATCCTTCTGCCTCAGCCTCCCAAGTAGCTGGGACTACAGGCATGTGCCACCATGCCCGGCTAATTTTTTCTATATATTTTTAGTTG